>NHOP01000005.1:0-29415 GCA_018697155.1 Pyramimonas parkeae | reverse complement strand
TTATTATTGTTATGTGATATTTGTTACAATTCTCAAACCACGCTCGACTTGAAACTAATCCTCTATATATTGTGTTAAGAGTACATTCCACTGCTTGTGTTCAAGCAAGAAATTACGCCAAGACAAGACGTCAAGCGAGTAGGTACTGTTGTTGAAGCATAAATATGATTTTTGCGTATTGCACGTAGCTTATTGTGAACACAGCTGGCTTTTGCTCTCTCCATAGGGTCTCATGGATTTGATATTGTCGGGTATCCACTCATTGTTGCAGCACTTATCCGATTCTATCCGCGCATGGGATGATCAAACCATAATCAGTTCTTTGCTTCTGTGTATGGTACTAAAGCATATTCGTGAATATTGACGAATATTGCAATGTAGTTAGCGCACACCAGATCTTGTGACTACCGATCGACAAACTCCATGTAAACTCCATGTGGACCGCGTTTGCGCTGTCGGAGCAGATCACCTCCTCATCGAATAGTTTGACGATGTCACCATCGGTCACCCATTCGAGGATGTTACGACCACAACGTCGTGCAATAGATGTACTTACAATGTGTCAATCGAAGGATTATTGATGTGAAGGCTAGATACCCCTACCAATTAATGTAAGGAAGGATAACTTTCCTTACACCTAGTAACATGTGACAGCACCTTCCACTGTCTGTGTTCAAACAATGGGCTACGACAAGACCAAATGTCAAGGGAGTCGTTACCGTTCAAGCACAAGGATCAATTTCGTGTTTTGCGCGTTGCTCACTGAACACCGGTAGCTCACACGATCTCCACAGGAAATCGATATTGTCTGATCCACCAATTGTTGCAACTTGTCATATTCTATCCTCTCATGGGATGGTCCGGATCTTGTGACTACCGATCAACGAACACGATGTGCTCCGCCTCTGAACCGATCAACTCCTTATTCCACATTTGATGAGATGTCACCATCCGTCGTCCACTGGAGGCAGTCACGACCACAACGTTGTTAAATGGATATGCTTGCATTGTTTCAATCGAAGGATACTTGATATGAATGCTACGTGCTCCTACCGTTTAATTTAATGAAGGCCAAAAGGATGACTTTGGTTGCACACATCATGGCAATGATTTATGCGATTGGCATCCACTCGCTCACCGAAGATACGAGGCGAGAGAGTGCATCTATAGAAATTACTTGAACCACCGCTCCTCGTGACGACTGGTATCTCCTTCTCCGATGACCCGCCGATTCCGTATTTTGAGCGACTAAGCTGCACATGTGCCTGGTGGCCGGTGGATCCACATCCTAGGTTCCTGGACCATTTGCAATCCCCCCATGTTCGCATGTTCGTCTCCACGTGATGCATCTCCCCATCCGATAGGTCCCGTGGCCGAACGATGCTTTCCGGAGTGTGTAAGTGAATTTATAGAATCCACAGAACTTACAGAATCTGCAGGACTTGTGCTGTCCCATTGATGCGCACACACCAACTCGCTTTCACGCCACGCACACCCGCAAGATGTGCGCGTTGTAGCCACACTGATCCGTGGCTCGCATCCTCCTCCTGCAGGTGCATACCGGTCAGGCTGTAATAAATGAATCGTTTGGAACTCTCGCTGCAACATACACCGTGATGAATCAACGCTTTGAACAACCGATTTCGAAACCACTTAAACCATCGTACATGATATGTGTAACGAAGGATTACGATGTTTTACGCGTCATGCACATGTTATCGTCATCGAACTTCATTGTTTTGAAGGATCGGCATCTCAGGATGCGGATTGATGACTGCATTCGCATATCGCTTTCGTGACGCCGCGTGAAGATGGAAACCGCCCGCGGATGAGTGCATTCATTAGTAGGGGCTCCGCCGTGGGGCGAAATGTCTACGAAACAAGTGAAGCGCCTAGATCGCCCTTGAATTCAATTGGCGTTGACACGATTGTGAACGCCTCGGGTGCGGTGAATCTCAAGTGCGAATTTTGTGCACACGCATGATACAACTTGGTGCAAGTAATGCAAACGAAACACCTCCGCGAGCATGTCTTTGACTTACTGCGTATTGGGTATTCCGAATCGTCGACGACGTCGAACACTCTATTCCGAAACTCCAAACCAGGAATATTGTCCTAGTTCCTCACATGGTTGAACAATGTGCACAAAGGAAAAGGTTTGTATCCACAACCATCATGAGCCTTCACACTCCACTCACCCAATCATCACCATTCATGTGAAATATTCCTGAATGCATTCCATGATACCCAACAATCCGTCAGGCTGTACTGAAGCATCCAGACCGGTGACACCAGTAAATACTCCAGTTAGGAGAGCTTCAAGTGCCCTTTCAAATTTCTCATGATGGTCAAACTATGATGCAACAGTAGTTCAAGCAAATATGGTACTTTCGCAGGAATGATCAAGTGTGATCTCGGTGACAATTTGACAACAAGTTGATGCTACGATTGTTTCGTACACTTTCATGTTGTACGCTCCGTGTGACCTGTAGCTTTTGCGCACCATCAAGGTGCCACACCGAACAAAATTGCCAACATTTGGTTTTCCAGGCTTCTTGTAACCACCACAAGAGTTGTTGTTACCCACAACTGAAGTGGCCATACAGAAAAGGTCAAGGCAAACTTGGCATATGGTGAGGGTCTTGCGTGGGTCATTCGCAACGTACCACGAACAGAAGAAGTCCCGGCACTTCATGAGACCACGCTCATTGTGATATGTTGTTCAAGCGGTATAGTTTGCAGTACCAGGTATTTAGTCAAGTGCTGCGTATGGTAAGGGTCAATACAGAGCACGTGTTTGGTCAACAAATTGAACTCTTTGCAATTATCAAACCGTTCCTCACCCGATACTCATTGAATGCGAACTTGACGTCCTGACAGGCATGACTGCAGAAGGTGAAGATTTAGAGGCATTGTCACAAGACAATGCGCCTGAAGGTATTGCTATGTTCAACATTTGTTTACAGTGTTTTAGATGGATGCCTACATCATCAGAGCTCTGCCTTGACAATAGTGTGATTTTGTTATGATGTGAATCTATCAATCATTTTTTTGTTTGCATGCCTTGCAAACAACCTGCCATCGGAGTACCATACCGGCTTGCGTCGGTCCGATAATCCGCATCCTAATGAGTTCAGCATCCTGCAAGCATGGCGGCTGGTTGCTTGATGGTCTTGGAACAAATTCAGTGGTGTGCGGCTCCAGGGTTCAAGAACCAGCCCTGCAAAAATCATCAACGTATTACCACAATGGCAATTTGCCAATCATCGAACCAAGCATAACTCTTTTGTTTACGCTGAAACAAGTACGCAAACGCTAGATTGCTTGGGCATTAGCATCCGCAGAGACTTTGCTGAAAGCTGCAGACACCTATAAAGCACATTGTTTTAATCACATAACATGTATATTGTCATTGTTTGTCAACAGATGGAGATCCCTCGTCGGAGCATGAAAGATGTTTTAGTACTGTTGGCGATATGATTGCGTCCATGCCAAACCTGGCATCATGGCAGATCGAGATCATGCTTAAGCAAAAGATAGCAAACCTGGAAGAAGAGTGTGATCGGCTTGAAGAAACGCTCAACAGGTCAAAGAAGCGAGAAGACGCTGCATGTGCTCAATTGAAGGATATCAAGGTACATTTGCAACTAGAAAAATTATATTGTCCATGCATCTGCAAGGAATACACGTGTTCGCCACAGTCAATGCTGGCAGGCAGCTTGGGAGAGTCTATCAAACACACATTGTACAATTGTAGGAATTATCATATCAGTGTATGCATGGAATATAAGTACTTCACAAACGACATGCAGACCGCGAAGCACTCAAGTGAGCAGACAGGTAGCAAAGGCATGGGATCGTAGAGATCTCATGCTGGAAATCATTGTATGTTGTTTCATACCATGAACGTGTTGATAAGGATCACTCTTTGAATCCCCAAACTGCTATATACGAGCATCTCCAAAAGAGATCTGCAACGTTATGGTTGTTCATCAACATTCTAAGGAATTGAATCATCAGTGAGACACAAGCCAGTGGCACATGGGTCAGCAAGTCGTAACAGTATTTTGAAACCTTGAAAGCGGAGATAATGAATGCGCACTGAGGAAAGACAAATCCTTAAGTGCATATCGTTCATCCCTTAGTGATACCAACCTCGGATGATGTTGTGATTGATAAAATTTCGGCATACATCTTCGTGTATGAAATTTCTATACAGAGACGTATAAACATGATACCCTCTTCCGTATAGGCACGCAAGGTGGCATCATGTACATGGTCTTAACAGAAACCATTTATGTCCTTTGAGTGTTTCATCTTCGCAAGGATGATCTGCTGTTCTAGTTGAAAACTAGATATGTAGACCTAGAACTCAACCATCAGCTGTGCGGGAGTTTTCAACATTATTGCGCAGGCAAGCTACACTCGAGTCAGTGTCATGCTCACTCTGCTCAAGAAGGACAATTCCGATTTGAAAGCCAAACTGGACGCACAGAATGCAAAACTTTCTGAGTACGCCTCTCCCGTCTCGTAACCCTTGAAGGAGTATTCGTTGCAATGCATACCTCAATGAGCCGGGCATGCGAGCCATGAAGACAGCCAAAATACACTGCAAATACATTGCAATTACACTGGCATAGTGAGTAGTAGTAAATGTGAAGGTCATCAATACACTATTCATGAATATGGCACTCCCACTACAAGGTAGGGGTGCGTTTGCACATGCCTTTGCTTGTGTCTCTCACTGAGATAAGCACGGAATCTTGACAGACATCTGCCATGTTTGACGTACTGTACCAAATCAATCTTCCCATACAACCTAAAGACATGAAAACAAGGAATGTTCCTGACGTACATATCAAGGTTGCATTCAGTGCTTGAATTTCCATTCCAGCGGAGGCCATTTCGTCAAGAGAAGAGGTCAGCTTAATATATTCTCGAAGCACATTCTATTTCAGTGTTATCTTGCCCAATTCATTGCATGTTTGACCAAATGACGTGCATGTTTTATCATACGTGGAAATAATGAAGTCCAGGATTCTCAATTGCATGAGAAACTTCATCGTGATGTCATACTTGCTATCTGTTTATTGCCATCTGTTGTCGTATGACTCTTGACTGCACATACTCATCATCACACAATCCGCTCATTTGGGACCATATCTTAAGCTATAATTGTTGATGAGCCTTATAATTCAAACGGTTATCAGTGTGCTTATGTTGATGTCGGCAGAGTCCTGAAGAACACTCACAAATCATGGATACTCTCTTTCTCCCAAATAATTAGGATCATAATCAGCTAGTCCACGGAGTGTTTTGAGCTGTATCATCAATCCCATCATCTTGTAAACTTTATGTTGTAGAATTACCGCATCGATTGTATGTGATGGATTCCAAATCAAACTGCATTTTAAAGCCCAGCTCATGCACAATCCACTTTCTGCATTGGACGAGGTGATGTGCTATCCATTAATCGACATATTCCGCAACTTGCCTGATGAATGGAAGGTGCAACCATGGACCTAGTTCCATGTGACATGTTTTGAAATTCCGCAATTCAATGTTCAGTGGTGTTTGAATTCTCCCTGATATCACATTGTATAGCCCAAATATCAAACTACCACTTCAGGCATCAGGCGCCTGCCCTGGTTGTCTGGAAATCATTTCTAAACAATGACAATAGTGCAAATGTTGCCATAGAAGCTACGCTCTGGTTGACAGTGTCAAAGATACTTCCGATACAATGCTCAAGCTACTGCAATGTTGCCTCAATCCCGTGTAGTTAAGGCGAGATAAAACTTGCTTGTGTTTTTCGGCATTTGTATTCTATTTTTTGTTTGGGACGCTGTCGTCAGTATCATGCACGCAGGACTGGTGGCAAAAGAAGGATGATTTGTTCATATTTCAGATTTGGTACATGCTGGAGCCTCTTTTCGGGACGGCCATTTTTAAGCTTAAGCTCAACGTGAACGCTTCGTGTTTTCTCGATCAATTGAGCATTGACGTCTTTCCACAAAGCGAAACCTATACACACATGCATGAGACTCCGGGATCGTTGCAAGAGGAAACTGGATGTTCATATCACAGTATGTACACGTAGACAGCACTCATCTTGTGTAGCAACCAGTCTGATAATGCTTGGCTTGATGTTAGTGCTCAGACAGCGCATCTTGCAGCGCTGGATGTATTCTAACGCCGTTGAACCATATCTAAGTTTACAAAAGAGATGCTGATGAGCTTGTTTTCACATTTCGTGTGAGGTGTTTGGCATTGCATAACAATGATTGAACCAACTGTTGTTTGTGAGAAATGTACCTTGACTGTTCTTGATTCGAATCTAACTTCAGAATCTTCGCCATGCTGTATCACCGTGAAGCAACCTTTGTCCTCAGCGCCTTGACAATCAATAACAAGTGGCTGAGCCAATGAGCTCGACATTGACAACTGCGGCTTTTCGATCCATGTTGCTGCCTGACTTCCCAGAGCCTTGAGTGGGAAGCGCGGGGAATTTCGGATAAATTTTGACCTGCATTTGCAGATTTCACAAGCAACAGCTGGCTGGTCTTGAAACCCTAGAATTGAATCATCAGTTGCAACAGCAGCTGCGTGCGGCGGAGCTGGGGCGCGACCTCTCACTTGAGCGTCTGCACAGCATGGAAGCCGACCACGATAAACTGAAGGAGCAACTTGCTGAGGCAAACATGTGTATTGACGCGTTGCAGACCGAGGTGGTGAGCTGCTTAGTTGGGAATGACTTTTCTGTAAGTGTGAGTCCTATTCTTAAGCGTACCAGAGAAACGTAAGCTTGCGCAATGAAAAGCTCCCAAAGCAATTGCAGACATAGCAAAGGATTGCTATTTAGCCTTCAAAGGGAGCAAATCGCATCACAGACGCCATGAAACTGGCCTGAGAATGGGTGAAACGTATCAAGTTCAATTCATACAACAATCTGTTCGGTGGTTGCATGGTTCTGTTCCGCAATGAATCATTTGTGAAGCATAAATTGAGATTTGTAAAACATGACTTAAATTGCGGAGTTTTTCAAGGCAGCGGATGGCCTTGAGCAGGCATTCAGAAACTTGGGTGTGCGCTGTGCACATAGATTCACAAAGATAACTGTAGGACAACCTGCCAAGCAGGCCGAACTGTCAGCTTGGATCTTCTCATACATTGAATCAGTGTAACAGCTGCTACATATATTGCTCGTACTAAAGCATGTATAGAGGACTTTTGGAGATCTTGGCAATCTGTTAACTTGTCGTCCAGCTGTGGTTCAACCATCCGCACCTGCTGGGCTCTGATCGCACGAGCATACGGAATGTCATCTGGCATATGATATGGACCAAATAAGATCATCTTGAATACTGTCAATCGCTGTGGTAGAATGTTGATCCACCACGATACTAGCTACTGAATGGCTTGTTTCTTCTACTTGTCCTCTGTCCGATTCTTTCCGGGCCTCCAACAAACGGAATGCTCGATTCTCCACCGGGGATTTCAATCACAAAGTCACAAACAGCCCGCCTCCTAGCCTAATCTCCAACATACAATCTTTAGGTTTCGCTTCGGAGCCTTCTTCGTTTTCTGTTGAGTTGATCATAATAATGCACTTGAGCTGTCTGGTTGAAGACTCGCATCCCTTACATACAAGCTATGCTGTGCGTTGATGTTCCGCCCTGTCAACCATGGGGCTCGCTACATGGTTGTCAGCTTGTCAAGCCGTCATGCCCAGCACCTTGTGCAAAGGTGATGCCTTGGTAAACTTGACGTTTCTGCACTTCACAACATCAGCGAGGGGCATCAAGTCCAGGGAGATTCTGAGTCAGATTTGAAGCTCAGCATACCAAATTCTGGTGTTTGTATTGTGTGTAGCTCTTTGTCAATTTCCTCATTGGGAGGACTGGGGTACTCTGCCACTTGGGCATCGCGAAGCGCCACACACTGTACTGACCAATAATGTGCATGTACGAGAGGGGTGGGAGGGCAGGAGGCTCAGGCGGACCGTCATAATGCGGGGCAGGAGCAACTTCGGGAGTTGTCCCAGGACCACGCGTCCATGGAGGCGCGCGTGGCAGAGCTGCTTGAGCAACAGCACCTTGCCTCCGAGGTGAACATCACCTGCCCTGAGCTGCATCTCCTTGACTGTTCCCTAATCGATCGCATGAAATCAAAGAAAGTTTACAAACTGACTCACTGCGGCTCAGCCCTTTGCCAAGATTGGTTCGAGATCTGGTAGCGTACGCTGGCCAGAGACCATGGATGTGTGTCTCTCCTAGCACAGATGGTGATGTCAGCGAGCCAAGTGACATAGAACTGTGTGAGGTGTCTGAATTCACACATATTTCATGTCTTCATATGGTAGGCCAGTTCACAAAGAGGACTGTACTCTTGCTTTGATACAGCAATAGCAGATATCAATCATAGTGCGCACAGCAAAAATGAAGTTACAAGCTGTCAGTGTCTTGCACGCCAGTCTTGAGAAGCACAATTTTGCTGAGGCTGGGATGAAGGCGACTGTCCCTCATCTTGGAATGTGTATTGGCCCTGCTGACTCAGGACTCATCGTACACAAATTAAACAGCGTCCTTCATTTGCCCAAGTCTTTGAAAGCATACTTGTACTCTTGGACAGAAGCCTTTCCAATCCTCCCCTAACCCATCCATGATTTCTTTTGCTACACTTGATCGCTTCACAAGGTCAACCTGAAAATCCATGCACAGTGTCTTCCATAATTGTGAATTTGCAGTGCATATTCCAAGGGGATTCAGCATCGAGTATGTCACAACCGTAACCCTGGCTTGGGATTGAAGCACACATTTGCTAACCACAAGTTTGTTGGCATGATGTCATAGACAAAAGCAAGGCACACAATCTGGTGCAACGATTGTACACATGCAAATAGCTTTCAAACTATCCGAATCAACATGTGCGCAGAAGCTGGATTTGTTATCGGACATTCCTCGACGAGCCGAGGTGATTCAAATGGAGGCTGTGCACGCTGCCAGCATCACAGACCGGGTGTTCCGAAAACTGTATGAGTCGGAGACGAGAGATCTGGCCAATCAGATCCAGAATTTGAAGGACGACTGGAAGGCGCGCGAGGATGTATACATGCAGGCAAGTACAGAAGCAGTCAGGTCCATGCTAATTGACTGCTTTACCGTGCGTATACAGTTCTGTTTGAGACAAAGGTTCAGGTAGTAGAAGTGCTAGCATGCTCGATGCAGGCTTAGATGTCGGTTTCAGGGTAGGTATAATAACTGAGCAGACCCATTATCCATGGAATATTGCTGCCGGAGAAGGACAGGGTAAGGTTGCCTACCACAAGATCTTCAGGCTCAAACTCTTCGGCTATGTTTTACGAGTGATAGTGCTCCTGAATAAAAATCATGATTCATAACATTCTTTAAAAGCGCCTTCATTGGATGTGGCCATGCGTGCAGAAAATTCAAACAGCAGAACAGCTGGCGATGACATGCACTGAAAAAAAAGAATGGGCAGATCAGTCAGTTCTAGCAATGGTAGCACAGGTAAAAGGAAAGCTTTGTTTAGAATTGCGTATTGATCGTTTACAGTTGATCTTGTTTAGTTCAATTTATCCAAGGTTTGTTGCACTTCTAGGAGATCACAGACCACGGGAATCGGATTATCCTTAAAAGTTCAGAGATCGTCTCTGACCTTTTTTTGGCTAGGGACAACTGTTGATTTCCCTGGATCAATATGGCAGCACGGTATGTACAGACTTGTAGCCTGAATGAGTGCCTTGATTCAAACTCTTTGCAGGAGCCTCCATCTGACACCAGAAACAATTGACACGCAGATCTCGAAATGTGTGTTTGCAGATACATAAGCTGGAGTCTGACATGATGCAGGCACAAGAAGCGCTGAACATAGAGTCTGCCCGTATGGCCAAGCTGGAGGTGACGTTAACCAAGCTATCATGAAGTGATAACGCAAATTGAGCTTATCACAACATTCAGCTATTGCTCATGAAAATCCTTGCACACGTCATCTCAACTCCCTTATGTGTGGGTCTCGTGTTGGAGAAACAGCTTTATCCCCTAATTTCCAGTGTCCTTCTATTCCATTTATTGTAGACGTGTCTGGTGGTCGACAAACAGATATTTGAGCGTAAAATGATCAAGTTGCCAACTCCAGCATCTCATGCATGAACCTGGATGGTGCCTTTTCTTTGTTGATCAATTTGATCCGGTTTCGGAATGATGTCCACAAATTTTGTACCAAGCGCACTTGGCTCCCTCCGGATACTTCCGAGAGCCATCTCACAAATGCCAGTCTACTCTGGAAGCGTGCTGTAATCAAACCATTTGCACGTCCAAGTGTTTGAGAACGACCATGCCAACTATCCCCAAAATAAGACATTAGGACAGGCTTCAATATATCAGCTTGCCCACATGTGGATGAACACGTCTAGGACTTGGAACACCAAAATGTCACATACGCACGATCTACGCTGGCTGTGTGATTGCCATACTCAAATTGACTAGCAGAACTTCTGTGAGCCATGATCTCGACCTAAAGTCTAATGCAATGTACAGCATGAGACTCACACTGGTATATTGTGCCATTTGGGTTGATACAGCACGCAAAACATCTGGATGATGAGAACAGGAGCTTGAAAGATCAGCTCCGGACACAACACCACAACATGAAAACCGTGCGGCAGGCGTTATGGGATGTAATAGCATTGCCTGAATCTAGCAATGATCCCAATACGGCTGTTGCAAAGGTAACTTTGCCATAGCACAATTCTTATAACTATATCATGCTTCAGCAGTGATTATTGTGCTTCTTCGGTGCTATCTTCGTATGCAGATAGCACAACCATCTGCATACGCGTTAATTCTGGCACAGTTCACATGTCGAACTTGATAGGTAGTTTCAATCCTCCGAGTTTTCAAGGGGATTTATGGGCTCAACAAAGTTAAGCCTATGAGTGGAACTTGAATGGCTAGGCAACATGTTTGACATACAGCACCGAGTTGCTCAGAGTGTCCGTGCGCCTTGCCTGAAACCCCATGATATTTTTGCTTAAGACCCATCACATCTGATCAGCATTTGAACGAACAATGGCAACAGCTGCCTCAGTGGATAGTTTGCACAAAACACTGCCTGATCATGCAACAACTGTACATACCTTATGATGCTCGTAGCTTGAGGCCTGCAACATGTAAAGTATCAGCCAATTTATGACTGAACGAGAAACCATTCATCCCAACAGGTACATTGCCTGTATCAACAGTTATTGAAGTTTGAAGATCTGCAAGAATGCTCTGTTGCAGAATCGGAGGTTCAGGTGCGTAAGATGTGTGTGTATGTGATGTGCGTCATGTATTCCTGCAAGTGGCGGCATGCAGAACAGCCTGTAGAATACATTGTAGCGTCTGATATGCAAAGGCACGCTGATTGCGACGGGCACCTCGTAACAAATGAAGACAATTCTAACATGAGCATGGTCAAGCTGATCAATCGAAGTTGGTGCATACAGCATCGCGTATTGCGCGCAGAATCATTCCATTAGGTGCAGCTTGGGACGCAATGTATTGTCATGGCGTCTACATTTAGCTTGGTTTCAGTCTCAATACTCTATGTCACACAAAAAGCATTGCACACTCCAAACAAAATGAATTAACAAATGATTGTTTTCTCATTTCTTGTTTGTTTGTTGCGGAATTGTGTAGCTGGCTGCATGGGTTGATCTGGAGACAGCAGGGGCTGATGTTGCTCAGGAGCATGCCAAGTCGTGTGTGCGACTCCGTCCCCCTTTTTCTGTACCAGTCAATCATGCATTTTCAAGCTAGGATAATGTGTATGCATATGTTGGTGTCCATCATGACCACAAAAGCTGCTTACTTTCAGAGTGTTACCATGTTCAACATTTCTGCTATGTATCTCCATGCAAAGCTTCGAACCAAATTAAGTCGGTATCTGCTGGTAACTTGGCATAGTTTCTGTGTGAATTCAGGAACAGAAGTCCTAAGCAGATGCATGTATTGTGCTTATGCGCCTTGTGATGTTGTAACATTAGCAAAGGACTACTGGATGCATTCGATGTGACAATCGAGTGGGCCCTGGTTTCAGCCTCATTCAATTGTATGGTTACAAAAACAACATTGCATGGTGTGCTATGATACGAACTGTGTGGTGAGCCACCGCTGCCAAGTTTTCATTTAATTAAAGCAGGAGGTAAGCCCTGCCTCTATGGTTGCTGTAAGTGCTCTCATATGTTGTGTCTGATGCGTGGATTTCGCATGAGCACATATGCTGGACGACTGCCTATAGCTCAGTTGGCAGAGCAATGTACTCCAGAACTATGCATCATGGATTCTCTGTCCTACAAAATAGCGAATTGTCACTTTGGCCGCTAATTCGTGCTCCGATAATTGGCGTGTCAAACTTGTGAACATAATTTTTCATTTTTGAGCCACCAAACCAAGTGCTAGTCATCAGCTGGTTGAGAGCGGATGGTACTGATTGCATGCACAGTGACTGCAGAAACCCCGGAGAGAAGCAAATGAAAGTTCAATCAGAATTTGCGGAGCAGGAAGTTGCATTATCGGCCGATGATTGTGAGGTCATTCTGGAACTACGACACAATCTACACACGGCTATGGTGGTATGAAACCAAGCCTGCGGATTGAAACGTGCCTTTGTTGGTAGTGCATTGGTCAACATGCATATAGCAGAGGGTGTACAGGGTCACCCTAGCAGCTAGATGAACCAGAGCACAACGCATAATCGTAATCTTGAACTAGATTCTTGAGACTGCTGAATAGGCCCACTAGCCTGTTGGTTTGGTAGAGCAATTTTTTCGCCTTTATGTGTCTATTCTTGTGCTTATTTGCTCAAATGGCTTTCTCAATGAAATTCTATTGTTTTAGGCATACATGAATCACGGCGCAAGCAAAAGCAAAGCAGCAGGAGCGACAGTTCTGCTGCTAGCAAGCTCACCATCTGTATTCTGAATCCACCACTGTAGTTGTCCACCTGAATTTTCGATGTTCAATGCAGATGTACGAAAAAGAGAGCACACTTCGCCGCCAGTTGCAGACTAAACTGGCCAAGGTTCGCGGAAACATTCGCGTGATTTGGTGTGTTGTTCACCACTGCCCGTGCAGTCCAACTGTTGTAATGAATCCAATATGCTCTTATAAAAACACTAGTTGCATCGCATGACCGGTTTGACATTCATCTTTCGCTGCAGGTGTAAATGCAGGAATTTGTATCGCTGGCTTTAATTGTGAACATCCAAGCTATCATGGATGCACAGAAATTCACATTCTTACAGTTGTTGACATTGATTACTAACACATCATTATGTTCCAGCCTTCTCATACTTAACACTTCAACAGGATCAGAAAACTCACCTGGCACGCCTCAAACACAAGCCGCCAAGATGATTGTCATATGCATGCGCTGTTTTACTCTTTGACTTTTCCCGAGCTCCTCAATCAAGCTCTTCCAGACATATACCAATCAAACAGAGTCTTAGGTGTTGTCTGCGCAAACGTGTAGTGTGACACACACACATCGCTGCATTTGCCACACATCCTGCAAAAGATCAGATTTAATTTTCTTAAGCTTCCTCCTCCCAAGTCAACCAGGGTGGGGGTGTGGCGTATTCTATGCACCTGTAACTCCAATGATATTGTGTTTGTTTCAGATCATAAAGGTTGCTTGGCAAATAGATATGAGTTCGCGCTGAATCTCTGCATCCACCTCCTCCACATTTGGGTCTTTGGTGTGATGAGAGAGTAAATGCTGTGCAATGAGATATCTTGGAGCAAGCTGGTACTCAATTCACCTTTGCAACATTGAGCGATGACATACTGTCTGTACGTGCATGCGTGTTGTGGTCGCTGTGTCATAGCCGTGTGCAAGGATGTCCAGCCGCCTCCGCTGCCTGCGTCCCCGAGACCAGGCTTGTGGGCGGGCTTAAGCCTGCACAGCACATCCAAATCACTGTCGAGCACCAGCAAGCCATGGCTGCACGTGGGTTGACAAACGAGCAGATTGACAATAGACTACAACTCTACAGGCATCGTCTAAAGATGCGTTCGCACGATAAACACCTGGTGGGTTGAAACACATTTTGATCTTATGGAAGTACGTGCAATTTCACTCATCTGTGTGGCTATCTGCCAGGGTGAACTGTAAGCATCTTCCTGCTAGTCAGCAAGTGAATCACGATACCGACAATACACTGTTGAGGCTCATAAAATGTTGATTGTGTATTCTTCACTTGCACAACAAGTATAGTTGTCTCCACATCACGTAGCAAATGTGAAATCGATCTTCGATGTGTTGTGGTTGTGCGCCCCGAAGCATCTGCTGTATGTTTGTTGTCAATCCACAGTGTTGACCTGAAATTGTGCTCTTCAGATTGGGCCTCTGCTCTGGGCTTTGTCCAGAACCAATGATCTGGACATACAAGTGCTTGCAGAAGCTGCGAATTTGCATTTGGATTTGTAGTTTCCGCAAGCACTTGTATGTCCAGATTATTTTTAGCGTCCACAAGCCCTTTGCATGCAATGCTGATGCATCTATGCTCATTTCTTTCTGTACCAAAGCAAACACAGACTATCCTGATTCCAAGGTAGCTTTCAGATACATTTCAGAATCAATGTGGGTGTGCTTGCCATATGCTTTGAGACAAATCCTGGTTGTTGCACAGTCATTAAACCGAGAACGGTTCACTTTGGAATGTGTGCCTCAGCATTTCGTCTACGATTGGGTGCTTGGAGCAAGCAGTACCCAGGAGGAAGTTTTTGCCTCTGTGGAGGACATTGTGCAGAGTGCAGGCTTGGATGCTCAGAAGTGCTGCATCATGGCGTATGGTAGCGACCTCCAACCATCACAATAATAAATACAGGCAACCTGGAACTTACAGTTTGCAATTTGTTATGTGGTATGTAGTTATAGGGGGAAAATAGCAGGCAGATTCAGGGCACTATCAGAAGCGAAGTGATTGGCAATACGCCTGTGACATTAGTCAACTGCTTTTCCCCTACAACCTGTTCTAATTTCAATATTGAACTTGAAGAAGTATGTCCTTGTGACAGCCTTCTTCAATGCATCTACTGTTGACATGCAATGGTTTCGTAAGGCGCACATCAAGTGATGGGCACATCCACCATTGTAGGAGTTCAAAGGCTGTACTTCAATCTTGTATTGACAATGAGAAGGATTCCCATAGCTGCCAGGCAAAGAACAGGGAGTATCTCAACAGTGTTTCATTGCTTGGGTGTCAAAACACACATCATTGTGTTGCCCATGGCAGGTGCAAGTGGTTCTGGAAAGTCACACACCCTGTGGGGTGACGCCGGCAACCCTGGAATTTTCCCACGTGCTGCAATTATGCTACTGCATATAGCTTCTGAATCCCTTTCAGTGCATCCACACAGACATGAAGCTTGCATCCAAGCCTCTGCATTTGAGGTAATTCAATCATGGTTCATGTTCATGTGCTCTGACTAGGCAAAGCAGAAACTACAACAACAAAGATGGGCAACAATTAATCCGACATTTGCGCTTCTTCTATTCAGAATCTTTTTTGCAGCTGCATAGAACCTGGGTATCATTGCTTCATTCATCTGTTTTGGGTGGAAGCGAATAAAGTTCTTCCTTCAATATACAATTTGGGCTTGTGCATGAGCTGCTTGCTGCAGATCTACAACGAGAGGATATTTGATCTACTGTTGCCATCCTCACCAGAGCATGCCCCAGCGCGAGCACTGAAGTTCAAGAAAGGCAACACACAAGGAGGTCAGGCTGGCACATTCTTGATGCAACATTCACTTCAAGTTGCTGGTATGTGAGTTGTGCATTCATTGGAAAGTGTTATTGGTGTAGTTGCTGCGCTGACTCAGCAGTCCCGCACCAGATGGTTCATTTGGAATAGCATTCAATTGCTTCCATAGGGTCACAGGTTTGAATATGTCTTTGGAGATGGTGTTGCTGCAGCTGATCACTGAAAATATTGGGTCATTGCATATGGCTTGAAAATTGACATATCAATCACCGGATCAAACGCGTGCGAACAAGGCTGGCCGAAAACAAACACAGCGGAAAAGGGAGAATAGTTGTGCATCATCATTCAACATGATGATACCAGAATATTGCAATTGGAACAAATAGCACTGGTAGATCAGGATGTGTGCATGCTTCAAGAGTAGATTGATTGGCTGCAATCAAAGATTTCAAAGACTACAGACATCAAATGCTCATCCCGCATCATCATGTGTTGATTCTTAGAACACCTCGGCTCTGACGCTTCTAGTGGTGTGAGTCATGAGAAAGCAGGTGCAAGAAAATCATTGCCTTTGCCAGACGTCAAATCGTTGAGAAGTTTGATCTTGCGGTCTGAAGGAGACGTATGGAAGTTTTTGGAGGAGTTGTCAGCCATCCGCACACAGGCTGCCCACGAGCGATCTCACATTATTGTGAGCCTCAAAGTGCCGCAGCCATGCTGTACGCAACAGGTGCCAGGAGTTGCTGAAATAGTTGAAGCAGAATCAACAGTACCACCGGTAGGGATCATCCAAACGCAATGACAGCAAGGCTTTATTATTGAGGTCGAGGTCTAAATGGTAGGAATTTATGAACATTTGCATCAATCAAATTAGTAGGTTCAGGTGGTTCTCAACACTGATTGGTGGGGAAATAGCGCCAAGGATGCACCCGTAGCTGTCATCCTTTAGCCATGAAGTGTGATTCTATAGCTGAACATTGCTAAAAGAACTGGTACAGTGTTCATGCATCACGCAAAACAGTCTGTCTTGAAGACGAGCTCACTGACCTGGACGTTTCTGGACCACAATAGGTGTGTACTGCAAATCCAAGTCCAGTACTTGAAATATCTGTTTCATCTTTCACCTAGGCTAAGGGAGGCCTAATGTGTTTCCTGGTTCTCAGCTTAGCGAGAGTTCCAAAATAGGAACTTTTGATTGGTATCAAGATGCAATGAGAACCATGTAGCCAATGTGAACATGAAAGATAGACGCCCACGGGTGACATGTTTGGGAGGATGGGTGTTAATTATGTCAGCTGTTGCAATGACCTGAGTGATGGTATTTTGTCACATGTATACGGACAAATCAGTGAGTGCGTCAGATGTCAGTCCTAGCCGTTAACACAAGTGCAAAGTAGACCGCCAGCCAGTCGTATTGCGTATCTCCCTTAGCCAAAGAGACTGCAACATCCCAAAATGTGGGAATTGTCTTTTGGTTGTGCATTATGTGAGGCAGTATCTATGATGACAGGGGTCAATCGTATCGTTTGTAGGTGCTACTGCTGATGTTGGTTTGTATTCTAGGATATTCTGATTCGCCTGATCATTCTGCATCTTGCTTATGAATGCCATCACCACGCTTGTTTGTGTGTTCCTACAGCAGGTGAGATTGGCATGCAAACGAGTCCCTGAGACCCATTGTGGCGTTCTCAAATTTGTGGAGCTGGCTGGGAGTGATTGGGATCCTACAAGTCATGCGCCGGCAATGAACTCGCAAAACGACACAAATGCATCCCTTGCTTCTCTGGTAAGAGTGCAATTATTCGATGCCTTCACTCAGCTCTGAGCACATCTACTGTACAACCATAACCAAGAGTGAATGATGTTTGCACACTGTTGATCAACCAGCAATTGCTTCATCATGTTCCATGGGGGTCGCATGCAGAGCCACGTCATCAATGCGCTGGTTCAGAACAAACACCATATCCCATATCGAGACTCAAAGCTGACACAGGTGTTAAAGGGCAGGTATAAACCGACAGGATTCTCAGATGCCTCATTCTATTGTGTATACTCTTATGTGCGCACACCTGATGCAATCGACAGACTACTTTCATACAATGCCTTACTGATTGGCTACTTTGGATGCTGTACTGCGATCTTTGTTGTTTCACAAGTGTTGAGCATGGGTTTGCCTGATTGAAAGTTAAGAACACAATGAGGGAATTGCTTTTTGCAAACGCAGAACATTTCTCTGATAATTTTTATGAGGGTTGGAGAAGGCTGCCGATAGCATTCCATTTCGGGTTATGTGTGCAAGTTTACAATCTGGTGACCATATCATTTCCTTCGTCATATCCCGAGTAAACAAAATACATTGGAGAACACTCGGTCATCCGTAGTTCTCTGTTCATCTTCACATAAATAAACCCAATAGCACTGTATTCATCTGCCAATGTACCACGCAAAAGTGAATGAGGTGAACAAACTTGAAAGCGCACAGGATTTCTAAACAAGTTGCAAGTACATTGCACTTCCCGTAATTGTCAGGACACCATGTAGAACCACCGCGCAAACTTGTGGTTGGTTGTTAAAAAAGTGCTAGGTATCCCTCGCAACAAAACAACACACTATTTGACTTGATCCCTCGCTCTTGATTGCCCTGGGTTTAGCTATGCTGGTAGTCATTATTCAACCAAGATCATCACGACAAGCAGGATGGCAGATCATTATAACTTTGGAATCACCAGTTTCTCACGGTGGTTGTTTAGGCGGTTGGTATGATCACTCGCTAATCGAAGATGACCCGCCAGCCAGCATGGCTGTCGATCGTGAAATTATCGACAGAGGCAGTACCTACCCATGTCGGGACTTGAGCCCGGGACCAACCGCGTAGGAAGCCGACGCATTACCAACTAGACTATCCGACATCCGATCATCACGAATAGCAGGATGGCAGATCATTGCTTAGAGGAACTAGTAGACCCTGTCACAATCAATAAACCTGCATTTTCTTGTCATATCGGCTCTTTGCATTGAAGTGTATTGAACAGACTAACACAAATTGCAATGTGCAGCCTTGGGGGTGCATTTCGAAGTGCCATGATAGCTACTGTTACAACCTCGAAGCAAGAGGCTTTGAAGGTATGTATGTACCTGTGCATGTAGATTTACAGTGCAAATGGCGATGAGCAATTGATCTAAAATCATGCATGTGATATGATGGGATACACATGCATATTGAATACTTAAGCAGTGTGTGATACAAGAACTCCTCAGATAGTTCCATCTGTTCAATAATCTGCCCATACTATTCTGCAAGCAAATTGAAATTTGACGCGGAAATGCATGAGATGCTACACTCAAGTTCCGACTGTAGCTTGTGCGAACATGTTTATGCAGAGCATTCCGTGTTTGTCTACAACACGTCCATAATGACACGTGGGAATGTTGATGGTGTTGCTTCAGACTGCGCACACTCTCGAGTTTGCGGCCCAAGCATGCAAAATGTAATCGAACAGCTGGCTCAGGCAAGTGACAAACTAAACAGTACCATAGTTCAAGATTGTAACATCATATGTACCAAGTGCGCTACATACATACCATGGAACATCAATTCCTATTCCAAAGTGCGCTACATACATAACATCCACATGGTGTCATAGTGCCAGACAATAGCGTTGAAGATAATGTGCACCAACGCACTCTTGGACACAAAAAGAATTATCATAGAATTAGACGGAACCAAAACAGCTGGTGGGAATCTTGGTTTCGAGAAGAGCAAGTTACCTACAGTGATATTGAATGCAACAAAAGTGGGCTTGATAGCATATGTTACTCTCCTAGTCATGGTATCAGAAGCAAAACATGCTGAAGCCCACACACTTCGCATTTTGGAACGACACACTCATCGAGTTCCATAATCGTCCATCCTTGGAATGTTTGATTGCAGTGGATTTCCCAACAAAGTATTGTACAAGACTACAAACATCAGTCAGGCTGGGATATGTTGTTGAAGACTCTGCATACAGCAAGACTTGTGTGCTACCAGACAGGCAATATAGTATGTTGGATATGCATTTGGATCCATCTTTCTATACTGTGGGTATTTCTTTATCTCACTTGGACTGCGTTCCAGGGTGCGCATACCTTATCCCCCAAGTTTAGTTGCGTCCATGATACAGGAGAAGAGAAACCCCATTTGGAAACCTTTGACCCATATGAGAGATGTTGATCTGAAAAACACACAGTTCTGGATGGTCAGCAAACACACCCACCAGCAAGAAATCTTAACAGCTGCCAACCTAGAAAAAAGGGTGACATCTTTACAGCTGGGAAGGCAGCATACATGGCGCTAAAGAATTCATGCACCAGCAGACACAAAAAATGTTTCAGCGATCTCTGATGTGTAATTCGCCATACATCCACCCAGAGAGGGGGGCGGCGCAAATCAGATGATGACGAAAATGCATAGTAGAGTTGTACACAGAGGTTGAGCCAAAATCAAATTCATTTGCGAATGAAATGCAGAGAATCTAGGAATTCTAGGCTGTTTTGCGATACTTGCGAGCAAATGAAACATGCTCAAACTTTGCCTGACCAGGTCAGAATGGCAATGTAGTCAAAACAAGGTCTGCGGACACAAGTGGTGTTTGATCGAAAATGTCGTAAGCGTCACATGAACCACGACAATGACTGTTAAAGTCTACAGGATGGAGCAAAAGTTTGACACGAATGCCCACACAGAGAGGTTGAGCACGCACACTTTGCCATTGTCAACATAGGCTTTCCAAAAGTTTGCTAAAACAATTTCGCAGAATACAGCGACCACTGTTCCTGCTGCTGCGTCATTCACTCCTAACGTTCCAAACGCCAGAGTAACCAAAGTGCCAGCGTAGTACCCAAAGAGTCCCACAATGGTGGTCCACCTGCAATGCCGTTTTCACCGACAAACTTAGACCTCTTCGAAAAGTAGCGCAATTTAATTCAATGGAAAAAACATTCAACATTGACGAAAGTCATTATTGAGAAGACGTATGAATTTCCGAGAAACATGCGTCACTGAATGCTAGCAGGGTTTCTCAATACATGCACGCCAACATAGGTGTAGACACCATATGGTATTGCTTGCTCATTTCCTAAAATCAATTCAACAAATATTCCTGCAAAAGAATGCAATTTTATAGTTCATGAATTTGAGAGTCCCAGAAAATCCGTCTGATATTTTGGTCAGCCGATGAATTTATCACAGACAGTGCTTTGACAAATTGCGCAAGTATTAGCACATCTACACATAATGAACTACTGAAAGACGCTAAACCAAACAGATAATATGTGGAAACTGAGTACTTACACAGGCATCCTATATTTTTTGCCTTTCAAATAGCGGTCAATGCTCGCTGGATAGTTCAGAACCCAGTCCGACTGCACACCCATACCCGCAACCATGCACATCCAAAGAGTCAACCGATTTGCAATTCGATTCTTGCAGAACCCATGCGTAAATTTTGTGGGACCGATCAACTATAATAAATCCTACGAATGCAAAGTGAAAAAAAGAAGAAAAAAACAAAAAACAAAAAAACAGGTGTGGTTTGTCTTGTGGGATCAATCACCTATAATGCAAGAGTTTGGGAATGTCTGAAATTTCATCTTGTTTATTTTGGTGCTCTTGAGCGCTTCTCAACCAACTTGAGAAAAATTATTGTTTGTAGAGTAGAAACCAGAAGCAGGAGCTTACATTCGAGCTCACATTGGTCTTGGTGTGATCACTTTGCCACATTAGCATGTGAGCAAGGAGGCTGCTCAGGTGCATGACGGGACAAAAAATGTCCCTGTCAGGAGTTTGGTCATGATCATTTGGAGTGCATCCTACAGGACCTAAACTTTGCATCTGTATACGAATGTGGGAGGCTTGGTGCACTGTTCCTTGGAGTGATATTGCGAGATTATGCAATTCCACTGTGTGATAGGTTGATGCAGCTTCCTGCCTAGCAGATTGCGGTCATCCCATCATATAGGTGCAGATCGTATGCTTTGAACCCTCCTTTTTGTATGCACAAACTGATTACCTGACACCATTCCAAACTTTTTTTCGGTAAAAGTCCAACGGAGCACAAGCCTGTATGCTATGTATTCCCAAGTGGAGAAATCGAATCAGTGCACGAATACACACATTATACAACTTTTGTTTTGGGATTCAAAAAGGCACCCATCCCACTTCCATTGTGAGGATCGTATGTCCTCGTATGTCCATCCTGGTACTTGAAAAGATCGAAGCTCAAATTTGTTCATATGGTGGGTCATCGCATGTCAGTGCAACGCATATCAACACGCAAATTGAGCCTCGCAAGGCATCTGAACTCGGCCGATTCCGGCACCACGCACCTTCTTTTAATGTATGCCCTGGTGGAATAACATAAATTGCAATTAGCCAACATGACCTGAATATAGCGAAACACCGAATGTTGTAAAGGTAGAGTGCCGCTAGAGGTCGGACAAAAATCAAAAACAACATCACTGCGATCTTGCAAGAAGGACAGGAGCAGTCGCACCAGGCGCGTGTCACTGATATTGCGGCTGCTTCTCCGGGCACAAACGAACATCTGACTTCTCCCACTGCCTGGTGCGCAGACGCTCCAACCCGTGTTGTGCTGAATACAAGGAAGTTCTATGAAGCCTTGGCGGAGGTAAGGAAATTCAGAATCGTAACTATGATGCAATGCGCTTGTTCACAATCGCTCAAATACATGAATTTGTACATGCAAATACATCATTTCGTATTTGGGAGTATGGGTACATTCAATTATTCGCACCGAGAGCAGAAACTGGTGTGAAAGCGCATAACTGCGTTTCTTTCAGTTCTAGATGCTGATTTGAAAGGCGCGGAAAAATAAGTTACTCGTGATGTTATGCCAAAGATCTGCATTTTTTCGAGTGCAACTTGAGAGTAGCAATTTCCTAATTCATTTTCTGGTTAACATGCTTCACTGATAATTGTCTCATCATGCATCCAGTATTGTTTTCATCCAGACAGTCAAGGTGAATCTAATGAGTTCACTTCATATCCAAGATCTTTATTCCCCTGATGAAATCCTCAACAACAAGCAAACAAAACAGTTCATTGATTTTTCATTGCATGCAGACCAGCCAGAGGTCCCTGACAGTAGTGTATCAAAACTTGCTCAAGGTCAAACGCGTCTTGCATATTTCCCCACCATTCAAAGCTGTGAGTGCAACATTCATGAACTCACCACCTTTATACCAGTATCTTGACAGGCCTCGCACTTGCATATGCGAACGAGTTCGCATAAACGATTACGTAAAACATGTTCTCGTCAGTGCAAAAGGCACGTGTACTTTCAACAGGATATAAGCAAAAATCTATTGCAATCTCATGGTGAATGATACTTCATGCAGAGCAAGCCTTTAACCCCTTTGGACACAAATAGAAATTGTGCACGTTCAGTTTGCAACACTATTTCATTGTCCCTAGAGGACATAGACTCCTGATGCATCGCATGACAATGCTTATATGTTCATGGTTTGTTCTTTGAATTGTGTGCGACACACATTGTAAGGGCTCACCTTTCCTGGATTGAGGACGTCGTAAACCTCGAATTTCAATTGCATGTCGACACCCCAAGGAAAGTCGTTGTTGACGCCCTGCTCGGTTTGGAGTGGCTTCAAACGGCGCGATTCCACGTGTGATGGCATCGAGTTTTTGGGAATTATCAGGATTTTTAACCGACCGCGATGATGCGTAACAAGCGCTCCTTGATGCGCGGGTCATCCACACAGAAGTCCGTGGGCGTCGTGATTGCAGATGAGTTTCTGGTCTGGTGGCGAGCAGGGTCTTGTAGGGTCTTGTAGCACGAGCATCGATCAAAGTGCACGCTGCCTTCACTGAGCATCTTGGATCAGCGAGTGATCCTTCTAATCGCTTGAACAATCACCTCGGTTGAGGTACCACCACTTGTGCCGATGATTTCTCAAAAGCGATGATGGCTTGGCGAGTTGTCGACTAGCAGCGAGTGATTTATGCCAACCACCTAGACAATCGCAGTGATGACGCCATTTAAGGCCCACCATTGATACCGAGTGAGTGTGTCCAGCCACCATATCATATTGTGAAATCACGCAGCCGGTAACGCCCTTCTCTGCCCTAGGCTTCCTGCCCTAATACCCCACCACCATGAACTTCCCGACAGCATCTCGTTTTTGTGCGCTGCGCATGTCAACCTCCACCCCGTCCGCAAGTAGATTCCCAAGCGTGATGTTGTCATGTTATCCCTCCATCTCCTTAGATACTCATGCAATGTTTCTGGAATTTTCGTCGGGGTCAAGCCTCGTCAGTCCATCTGTAAATTCGTTGTTCTCCTCACGTTCCCGCGCAAGGAAAGGTGATCGTCCTTTTTTTGTTGGATACGTGCAACGGGGAATCCGGAGAAAACTCAAGCATTTTTTTGTATGTTTAAGTATGTTGTTTTTTGTTCTGAATGGAGACGTTGACAAATTCTCTGAAGCAAGACGATAGTTACCGTTCACTAGTCTCGAATTGTTGCTGACGTTTAGTTGTAACGCATCTTTCCATTGTGGATGGTAATATTCATGTCGCCTACAGTTAATACAATCTGGGGAATCATATGAATTTCCGTGGCATCTGACAATGGAATTTTAGTATAATCCTGGATGGACTATCATGGCCACAGTTGTACACTTTAGAGGTGTGTTCCAACTGTGTACCTACACTAGTGCACCTACATTATTGCTGTTTCATGAACAGCTACTGCCAATCTGATCCATAGTTGAGGAAAATCTTGATTGTTTCATTAACATGCATGCTGATGGCGATTTCATGTAATCTGTCACGAAATGTAGCTCCACAGGTACCTAGACAATGTCACAACACATGTCGAACTGCTAATGGAACTTCATGAAACTTGTCCTATGGTCTTCCGTTTGCAATGAAATGGTTGCATGTGATATTTCGACACCATACAAAATCTGTACATGTGTATATGCAGCGGTTGGGGGATTTGGGCGAATACTTCACTCTATGCTTGCTTTGAGGGTGGGCACAGGCGATTGCTTTCACAGGTTCTGTTCCATGTATGAACAGAATCACAGAAGATTGCGTAATGATGTTTTGTGCTCAGCAGTTTTGACGTGCACGAAGCATATGATTTCTAACTGTTGTACGCGCTTGATCGACAATACCCAATTGAAGTTTCCTGTTTCCCATCCCTATATTCAAATGATCCACATCTACCCGAAATACTGTACAGTTGTCTAGCAGCATCATGTCGAAGATGACTTCTTCCATGGTTGTACACGTAATGTATCGCTAAACCGACGACGTCGCACCTTGTTTCGGTGTGTCTTGTGTTTGTGTTCATGCTACAATGCATAGACTACATATGTTTAACATCTTCCACAGGATTGGGCACTGTGCGATTCGCTGTGGTTGTGACAAGAGCCGACAACAGCAATACTGGACAACGAGGAACTCGAGTGGTATGGACTTATCTCCATTATTGCGAAAGGCGCTTTCAACATGGTGAACAGGATTCTTTGAATGTGCTCTTCATTTGAATGCTTGTTTCAAAAACCTGTCATCGGATTGTGGCCTGTTTTCTTCACTCATGTTTGTTAAATTGCTTTGCAACATATAATTCTACAGCAAAGTCTGTTTGTTTGCCTACAAAGCAACTAGAGAAGCCACGTCATCACGCGCGAGGACGAAACACTGCTTGATTTTGTCTTATTTCTAAGTACGTCGATCATGCGATGTTGCTTGGGTCCTTGACACTATTAATTTCAAATCCTGCAGATGGGGCATGTGCTCACGACCCTACGGTTGCAAGCATAGATATGGACCACTGTCAGAAACCTTTCAACAGAACAACGCAAAACGTGAGCATAACCATACTACCATGGAATCTTGCATGTTTGGTTTAAGTAAGAATTGGGAGCCATAATTTGCACCTTATCAATCATCACATTGGATGGGTGTGTTTGGGATCATGGCGGATGTTGGACGTCAGCAGTCAAATTGGGTGCTTAACTTCCCAGAGAATGCAGACCGATACCTAAGCGAGCGCAAATATCGAAAACCTATGTAAGCACCCGAACATTTCACATTCTGAAATGAGATTTGTACACGCCTAGTTTTGAAACACAAATGTCGCTTCTTCCAAGCAGGTACATTAGATGTTGTTTTTGGCTTCTGTCAGGGATTGACCAAATCTTGCTGGGTAGTGAGCTGGTGGTTGCTCCTGGATTAGGTACGGGAATTGATTTGTGACAGGCGTTTTTCTGATGCCTTGCGACGCTACGAAATTGTACAACTGACAATAGAAGAAAAGCAATGTCACCTACACACTTAATATTTCCCCTAAACTGGCTGCCTGTAAGGCGAGGTTCAATGCTGAGCGCTGAACGAATCTTCAGTGGACGTGATCGAACTAAGCTGGGGGTGGTGGTCAAGTTTCCTGGGTTTGATACAGGATGTTCTGTGTTGCGCTTGCTGTCAAAAATCAATTGCACGTGTTCTCACTGCAAAACAATACATTCTGTACACTCCCATATAAGTCCAAAGCACTTAGAGCATATTCAGCTGGCGTGATGCGAGCCTGTT
Source organism: Pyramimonas parkeae (assembly GCA_018697155.1). NCBI lineage: Eukaryota > Viridiplantae > Chlorophyta > Pyramimonadophyceae > Pyramimonadales > Pyramimonadaceae > Pyramimonas > Pyramimonas parkeae. The sequence goes on along the minus strand of NHOP01000005.1, from coordinate 3,025 downwards.
GATGTTTTTAATCACAAGTGATTCCGAGATGGCTTGCTTTTGTTTTTTGCGGAACAGCTGGGCGATCGTCATCACCTTGTTTGGATTCTACAGTGGCACCTTAGTAACCCTAGGATTTGGAACGCTGAACGCGAATGATGCGGCGGCCGGAACTGTGACCGCGGTGTTCTACGAGATTGTGCAAAAGCGCTGGATGGAGGCATTTCGCAACCGAAAAATGTAAGTTCCGCATACAGATGTGCAGATTCGCACGTGAGGGGCACCAGGTGAATCGACCATCCTGGAATATTCTCTGAACTCTCTCTGTTTTCTTCTTCCTGGGATGTATTTCAAGCTCTCGGCAATACCAATAGGAATACCAATTGAGATTAACATCCAATGTTCAGAATATGTTGTCCTGAAGATGAAAATCATATTTCATCAGCGTCAACAGCGTTGAAATGTTTGTATTAGCCTTCGACTGAGTTGCGTCTCGCCAATTCGGTTGGACGCATGCCTGGATACCTCTGTTCACAAATTCACAGAGGTGCATCAGCATTGAGTGCCCATGCGCATGTATTCCATTTTGCAACACACAACGTGTTTATTGAATGTGCATGTGTACAGATCGGCAGACTTCTCCTATTGGAGTGACGAGTTGCGAGTGTATGGATCACACGATATGCTAATTTTCCTCAGTTCATAGGGTTTGATTGTACCCATTTGCTTTGGAATTTACCGAAGGACTTGGCTGATATGCATTCCCTCCCCTTGGGTACCAGAAAGACTGTACAGTATGCAAATATAGTGTGTTTGTTAAAATTACAAGCAGCATCCATTTATTCCACATGAACATGTACATTGGCTAATCACATGTGTGCTTTGCCAACCACAGTGGCTTCTTTCGAATAGAGCAGAATCGCTGTCATGTCAATAATCTACATTTATGTTGTTCATTGAAACGCGTTTCCACCGCCTCTTTACATGTGTGTTTGGCATTGTGAATTCCTCCGATTTTTGTCCTCCAAGATTTTGTAGGACAACGAGCATGGATGACTCAACTTACAAAATATCCTTAGCAACGTAATATCTACCAGAGCGTTTGTGTCCTGATGCCGTCTTGGACCTGGAGCAGAGAAAAAACTGTCCTTTTTTTCAGAAATGCGTAGTGCTCAGGTAAATTTATTGCGCTGGCGATATTTGACGTTTATCTACTTTAGTATGAATGAACTAGCTGGTAAATACGGATTTTGGTCGTAGGGTTTAGATACAGGATGAAGTTTTGCATTAAGTGCATCAAGTTTTGATAAATGTAAATTAGATGCACCAAGGTTGAGTGTCAGGCGTCAGTCACAGCCCCTCGTCTCATTTGGTTCCATGTTGTGGGTTTTGCCACATATGCGTGTGACCCAGTATTCGTCAAAGTTGGTACATCTTAAACAATGCTTTGCATCCACACATATGTGATCGGCTCAGTGCACCTGTCCTTCAAGTGACATTTTGGGGTTGTGTAACTCAGTTGCGTGATTGGCCGATGTGGCTTGCTGCCCAGTCGGTGGTGGTCATATCCCATGCTGTGTATTCCAATTCTGCGGAATACTGATTTCTGGATGGTTGTGACAAGTTCTGTGTGGTGCGAAGTTTGTAAAACTTCTTGACGGTTGGCATGGGGCTCAGATCGCGAATTGTCTTTATTAAAACTCTAGTGATGCGGCTAGATAGTACCCATGCTACTTGATACAATTAAATTTTGCCCATGTATTCTCGTTTTGAAGATGATCAAAAGATATTTGGACTGCGGTGTGCTGTTCAATGTGTTTGGCTTAATTCACTATTGGCAGGGAGTCGTGAATATATAGCATAGAACAGCACCCCAAGACAACGAGAATGTAGGTCTGTGGAAATACATGTCTAGGACAGGGTTCATCTGCACACTTGGAACACGGTAAGATAATGGAGAGTAGCGGTACATGATGGCTGCTTGACTCGCTGCTGCCTGGTTGCGTACAATGTGTTGGAGCAATGTGTTACGTGTTCGTGCTCTACTAGGTAGGGCACAAGCAATACCAAGCATGGCGGGTCAGGGAGGGCTCTGTAAGCTTGTCAAAGGATAACTGGCAGTGTGTACTCGACCGTGTGAGTGACCTCTTCCCTTGCCACTTCTGTCCTGTTGTACAATTGAAACGATATTCAACAATCCACTATGCCACATGCCAAATGTGTATGAGAGTGCGATTCAATATTAGTCCTCGTTGGATAGACGCTGCAGGGGCGGCCATGATTATGTCTGTACGTTGATGACACTGGTGACGTCTTGTTGCTTTGGGTATGTCGTGAATGCCAAATGTTGAGAAGGGTCTTTGGTGATTCTTGTTGAACTATGTGCTCTAAATTCCCTTATATGTGGTACATGTTTGCTTTCGACTGGCTTGTTATTATTTGCATGTGCTCTGTTTTGCACATTTTCATTGGATTCAATGATGACGAAGGTTTTCGAATGTTTCACTTGATTCGCAATATGTAAATAAGGAAAACATCACTTGCACCTTGAAATGATGTACGCATAGGGGAAACAAAGTCCATATCAATCATGAGAACATCCCGCCATCAAGTGTTTGAAGTGTTAATCTGATATCCAGAAATCATGACCACATGTTGTGTTGATGTACCATTTCTGTTATGTGCGAATTACCCATCAACCAATACCATTTGTTGTTGACAATATGCGATGACAGAGGAATTATTGGGATGGGTTGCTTGGTTTGCAGACCTCTGCCGTTGTGGTTCACCAAAGGATTTACACTGGGCTTCTTGTATTCCTGCATATGCGATGGGGTGAAACTGGGCTCTGGGCTATGATTACAATTTCAATTGCTTTGATGTGTTGTCCACGCAATGTTGTTCTCAAAACAACATTGAGTACATATCGATATCGTTGAATGATTCGTTGTTCTGCACACACTAGTGACATTGTGTATTCATTTTATTTTCTTCGTGTACCGGCACGTATGTATATATGTGGCTGGGAGGGGAAGGGTATGCCCCC
>NHOP01000004.1:0-29598 GCA_018697155.1 Pyramimonas parkeae | reverse complement strand
CCTGTGTATAACATTGATACTTTGCACTGGCGGGTGTTGGCTTGCATGGACGCAGGTGATCAGGAACATGGAGTCGGACGCCTCCCCAGAGGAAATTGAGCAGTACAAGAGCGAAGTTCAAGCCCTGCAGCTGATGCTGGATCAGGAGGACGAGGATGAGGCCGCCTACGACCTCGGGAGCAGCAGTTGGAACAGTCAGAAGGGTATAACGTCGGGGTCCATAGGCAACGGTCATGAAGGTAAGGGGGTTGGAACTTCAAAGCATGCGGGGAGTGAGGCGGAAAACTGGTTGGAGCAGAAGGAGGCTGCGCAGAAACACGGCGCGCGAGGCCGTCGAGGGCTAGAGGCGGCGCTCGCGAAGAAACGTCAGGAGAAGGCAAAGGACAAGGTGTGATTGTGGCAATGAGCCACTTGAAGTGATGGTTTACCACTCCAGGAGAAGACTGACGGCTCACGTCAAGGCGGGCGTCGCCAATTGAGCACATTGTGGTTCACAACGGTGCACCTAGCTACAGTTCGGCAAGCCTGAACAGTTGTGCTGCAGTACCCTGAATTACGCTGACCTACTCTGCTCTTCACAAAGCTGCACTGTACTGTTCTACACTGCAGTGCACACATTCAGTGCATTACACTGGTGTACACTAACCTGCACTCAAGTGTACAACGCTGAAGTGCACCGAGCTACACCAACATACACTACAATCAAGTATGCTAATCTACACTAAGGTGCACCGAAGTGAAGTGCGCTTTCCCACATTCCTAACACTCAATTATGATACTCTGTTGCACTTACCCACATAAAGCTGCACCACATCTCTCTGAAACACACAAAGCCTCAAGATACGCCCACCTAATCTTTTCCAAACATATTCTCAACCAAGAAGATATCGCCATTCTCGATTGCTCACTGATGTGACGGATTGATCAATGGGTTATATGGCTGGTGGTTGGCTTGGAGTGTTTGGTTGCAGGTATTGTATGCAGCAGAGGAGAAGGCACTGGAGACCATCCTGGAGCAGAAGCACCGCCGGCGGGAGCTGCAGAGGGCCGAGCTGGCGGCTGAGAAAAAGCAGCTCAAGAAAGCCAAGGCCCAGCGCCGCGACGAGCGCGCACGCGAGATGGAGGCGCTCGAAAATATTGTCCTGCATGCCCTCGAGGCCGAGAGGAGCCAGGCGGAGGCGGTGTTGGCCCAGGCCCAGGCAGAGGAAAGTGCCTGCACAGAAACACAACACTGATTGCGTATCTGATGAGCGTCGCTTGAAGTCTTCAAAGAAAAGGTGCAATTATCCAAGTGTCAACAATTTTCGAAAAGGAAAAGCATGTAACGTTTGCAAGTTGCCAGCACTGCATGTGTTTTGGCTGGTGGGGCCTTACGTCTTTGGTCCGGTGGGCTAGGAGAAAGGAGTGTTTGTGAATGGAACTAGTGTGCGTAAAACACCAGACTGCCCGGCTTCTGGGAACCTTCTGTGTGGACCTGTTGATGAAGTCTAGGACGTACGCACAATCGGTTGCCTTCTCATATTTGGTTGTTGAATTGCGATGGAGACGAAATGCGCACAAACGCAGGTTGACAAGCAGAAGCAGATGGAGGAGGCGCAGGCGCTGGAGGCCTTGGAGAGGCAGCGAGTGGCCAAAGAAAAGATGGAGCGCGTGGTGGCGCGCATTGCGGCGTTCGAAGCCAACGAGAGAAAAGCCTTGGCCGAAGGCAAACGGCCCAAGTTCAAACCTTTGCCTGCTCTCATGAAGAAGAGTCCCGCTGATGGTGCAGAGGGAGATGTGCCGGGTGAAGTGTGTGGAGCAACTGAACGCAAGGATGACAACGACTTGGATCCAACGCCAGAGGAGAAGGTACTCTCCAGTCCACAGAATGGGAAATCATTACAAAGAGTCCACCAGCACCGTCGACCTTGCTTGTATTCAGAATGCGCATTTAGATGTATGTGTTGGCTCGGATCAACAGCTTATGGAATTTTCAACCAACCGGTGTGTTTGATTGTGGGCATGCTGGGGCTCAGTTTGCGCCCTTTGCCTTGCCTACTCACAGAAACATGCTGTCCATGAAACAAATGCTGGCAGTGTTATTCATGCACAGACAACGTGACAATGGTTGAGAAAGCACCTGCGCCCTGGCGCATTTTGAAACCCTTTCTGGGCGGACAACCTCTTGCTTCATTGTTGGAGGGAAGTTTGATGCAGAGGTTTGGAGTTTGAAGAAATTTCGCTGTTTTACGCCTGTGCACAACCATTGAGTTCTTGAGTGGTGGAATAAACACAGGCGGTTGAAAACACGTCAAGCTCTGTTTATGGATGATGATATGGTTGTCACAGTGCGAAAATTGTGCATAGATATCTTGCTGCTCTTTGCTTCCAAAACAGTAAGCCAGTAAGCACGCACATACCTGCTATACATAAACTGTGCCATGGCTGTTGTCATTACAACAGGTATGTAGCTTTCGATAAGTTTCGAGGGCGCTGAAAATGTTGTTTTTTGAAAGCTTGTTGGCATGCGATGGTGCAACCAGGTTGGGGAGCCGGACGCGGCGCAGCTTGTGGTGGCTGCAGCCAGAGATGGACGCATGAAGCGCGAGCAGGCTGGTGTGTTGGGCGAGGCTGCAGTTGAGAGAGGAGAGCAACCCACTGAAGAAGATTCTGTAGGTAGGCCCTGCACGATTGATGAAACTGTGGATGCCCAGACACGAAGACCGCAGCGTGCAAGTGACCACAAACGCGCAACAACCCGGCCACAACAACAAGCAAAGCACAGCCCACTGTACCCCATAATGCGCGGTTGTCTTTTTGTCTTCCACACACAGGTCCAGGCACAAGTATCCTGAAGCTTTGTGTTGGCTTGTATGCATGCACGCATGAATTTGTGCACCACTAGCGCCAGCGGAATGTACTGTTTAGGTTTGCCTTGATCTGGGACTCTCCTACAACAGGTGGTGTGTGATATGTTTCACACTCTAAAACCTAGAACTCAAAAATTGGTTGCACAAACCAGAGTTGCAAGCACTGGCATTTACAATGGACGCTTCTGTGTTTGTGGGCCAACGTGCGTTGACAGCTATTCCTCAATTTCCGCATGAAGTTTGTACTTAATGGCGTCACAATCACCCCTTTCGATGCACAGTATCCTTATTCCTGCGGTGTACCTTGATCATTCAAGGGGTTCAACTCGAAGCTGTGAAAAATCTCAAAGTGAAACTGTATCAGTTCGAGGGGGATGATGATGCGACCACAACAACACAAAGCTTTGTTCTCCCACTGAGCTGAACCAGCTCTTGTCTACAACTCTGGCAGCATGAAGTTAGACCACGCAGGGCCAGATATCAGTCGAATCCTACCTCGGACGCCTATCTATAGAAAAAATTGCGATTTCATTTGCGCAGCCTCACCCATGAATGCTCTCATAGTTCGAAGATATAGCAAGTTGTGGTCTGAGTCAGCGTCATTTTCTGTTTATTGGAGGTAATTGGACAACATGCCGGCTCATGAGATGAGAAGAACATGTGCGAGAGAATGCGGTAGTTGAGCAAGTTTGGTTGGGGTTTGCATCGGATGGAGATACATGCTGGTTTCCAGGCTGCGTAAGTTTTGGCTATTTTCCTCTTTCTCATGCAGTGAGCCAGACATTTGCGAATCAAAAGATTGTTGCTGTGCATTCATGAAAATTGTGCAAGCCACTAGAGATTGTATCCGTTTTGTATCCACCATCTGGTGTACCGACAGGCGCTATAGGGTGACTGCATTTCCCCGAATTTGTGAACTGTCAAATGTGGTCGGTGTGCCGTATTTTTGCAAACCTTCGCCGCGCTCTCCATTGTGTGCGTTATTGATAGATCCCATTGGGCCAGCGCCTGAATCCGAGCCAAGCTCAAAGGAAGTCCCAGCCGCTATTGACACCCCGGAGCAAAAACGGCTGGAGGCGAAGCTTTTCGGGGCTGCCAAACGCACCTCCCTCATGAAGAAGTACACAAAAACTGCGGCGGCTCTGGTGGGAGGTAGGGAGGACAGCAGGGTGGCGGAACAGAAGGCGGCGGCGGCGGCTGCTGCACCGAAGGAGCCTCCACCACCGCCTTCGCCTGGAGCTGACGGTCCGATGCGCCCGCAGAGACCGCGACGCAAAGCCAAGGCGGATGTGGGGGCAGCTGCTGGGGAGGAGAGGGGTGTTGCGTCTCAGCCCGGGTGAGTGCTTGATGGAAATAACAGTGATGGTTCTCATCAGACTTGGCTAGCGGGCATTGTGTTTTCGATGTTGGTCAACAGAGATGGATTGCTACTCCATCAATGCTCGAGCGAGGCTATACTGAGGTTTGTGCTCCAGACATTTGCTGATGGACCCACCAGGCCCGTTAATGTTGGAACATCAAATGCCGCAATTTTGGGAAATCAATCCGACCTGCACCAGTCTACAATAGGTTGCATGTGCAGGTATTGGGGGCACACATCTGACGAACAGGGTTCTGTATTGACCTGAAACTTGAATGACCGAAAATCCTAATATAAAGGTTTGCATGTCGTGTCAGCCAAGCTTGAGTAATTTTTGCCATGTTGCCAACGATTGTACATGTTTGTCAACCGATTGCAACAACCGGCACATGAAACACCCTTTGCATTACCAATGTGAACCTAGATCGCTTGCTGGCTGAGGTCTTGAATATTTGCACAATCGGGTGTCTGCGCAGGGCAGGCATTCCTCTACCACCAGGTGCCCCGCTCCAAGATGGGACCACAATCGCCCCTGGACCTTCCAATATACCAGGTCAAAGACCCCTTGCACCTGCTGGAGCTCCCGCCAAATTGACTGTTAAGGCCCCTCCGAGTGTGGACGGATCAATGTCGCCGTTTGGATCTCGATCTCCGCCTCCGAGCAGTGGCCGACCGTCAAAAGCAGGGAGCGGCCTGTCCAGAGCCCCTGATGTCATCAGCCCCGACTCGGCGACTCCTCTACCTGGTGTGAAAGCTGCCCCTAGCCCAGAGGCAGAGGAGCCGGCGGAAGACCCCGCGCTGGTGCAGGCGCGGACGATGAAGGCGAGGGCAGAGGCACGACACCGCCGTGCCGAGGTGCCTTGCCCCATCACTTGCTGCTCCAATTGCAAGCACAACACATTCAAGGCTCTCGTTTGCATTCAAAGCTCAAGAAATCCCCGCTTTGGCTGGTGTTCCCCCGGATTTTGTGTGGAGGGCAACTCTTTTTTGGGGGATGTCCGCATGCAGGCGAGGCTGGCGGAGCTGAAGGCACTGGCAGATGGGGACAAGGATCTGGCAAGGAAGGAGCGCAAGAAGGCAGCCCTTGCACAGGTAAAATGGATTACATCGATGCGCAGTGACACTTGGGCGTACGAATGTGTCCATACCATTTGCATAACAAATAACGAATGTATGCATGATTTGTTCCAGTGTTCTTGTGATGTCCTGAGTCCTTCTTTCCTTTCCTCAGTTTGTGTAAGAAAGAAAGAAACCGAATATATATGTATATATATATATATATATATATATATATGGGGACATGACCCTTACCACAAGAAAGAAAGAAACCGAATATATATGTATCGGTTTTCTTGAGTTGTTCTGGGAGGTTTGACATAGTCCTACGGTGAGACTTTGCTGATGGTCATCACGTTGATGCAATGCGTGCATATCCGGGAGCAAGTTAATTGCGTTCGAATTTCCGCTGATTGTGTCGATTTAACGTGATATTGTGCATCGTACTTTGAGTTGGTCAGCATGGGCGTGAGGGCTTGCTCTCGGTTCTGGGTAGTCCTGCCTTGAACAACTTTTTCTCCCCCACCCCATCTCCTCCGGTTCCTTCAGGCTGATCTAGAGAAGGTGGACAACGAGGAGAAACTTAAACGAGAGGCTGAAGAGGCGGCTGCCGCTAAAGCCCAAGAGCAGGCCAACAAGTCCTTGTTCGGGGGCACTGTTTGGAGGAGCGAGCTGGAGGATGACGAGGACAGTGTGGAGGCAAAGCAGAAGCAGCCAACCAAGAAAAAGTTGAGGGCATCCGACATCATCAAGGGCACAAGTCAGATTGCGTTGGGGACCATTGGGGAGGATGAGGTGTTTGTGGAAGAGGAGGAGCAAGAGCAGGTGAAGTGCAACGACAAGAACAACGACGACGATGACGACGAAGATGAAATCGAGCCCAAGCAGCAAGAAGGTATGAACCTAGCTTCCCGAGCCACCATCATTCACTGCGCAGACGCTTCGGAGTCCACTTGATTGTGCAGGATGATGATGCGAAACCCATCGCTAAATCGTCGGTTATGTTCATATCTGACACGATATGGCCTACTCTGTGGAGGGGGGTGGGGGGTTTTCCAGAACAATTCGAGATCTGTGCAGTCGTTTTCTGAGTATCAATACAAGGGCACCAAGATAACCACAAGTAGAACTAGGGCATCGCAACAACGCCACGACATGTATTCCTGAGCAGTTGGCGTACTTCCATTCAGGGGCTGCAGTGGACTGGGTTTGTGATCAGCCATCGTCTACAGTGATCAGCATTGTGTGCGCGCACTCATTCCGTGCGGGTTGTAGTAAGTGGTATTTGTTTGTCTGTTTTCAAGCAGGCGAAGACGACAACAGGAGGGAGAAAAAAAAGCGGAGGTCCTCCGAGTCCATGCGGCGTCTGCTTCGGGCGTTTGGAATAGACCCCACCCCTTTCAAGACAAGGAACGACCTCAAGCACGCGGTGATCATCGCGCAAAAGTCTGAGAGCACCAAGCGCGCGTCGCAAAGGGAGGCGGCGGAGGCGGCGGCGGCGGCGGCAGAGGCAGCGGCAATAGCCAAGAACCACAAGCCCCGGGAGGTGGTGCAAGCAGCAAAGCGGTCGCGGCCAGTCACTGATGTGAGACCACAACCTCCTTCACCCTTCCTCCCTATGCAATGTCTCGGTTGAATCCCTCTTCCTCCCTATGCAATGTCTCGGTTGAATCCCTCTTCATCCAATGTAGCACTCTCGCGCCTCTCGCTTCGCTCTTCGATCCCACACTTTCCCCCCGGCCTGTTGATCCATTTGACACCTTATTCTCAAAGCTGTACATCGCACAACAATGGAGAACATGCGGCCGGAATGATGACGCACTGCAAATTGCTGGACCGACTGTCAAGAAACAAGCTCGGTGCAGGATCCTCAGCAGGTCATTATCTGAGCACTGCTATGACATTGTGAAAGGCTCAGGCTTAGGTACAGCAGGGCGGCGGCCAATCGCGGACACAGCCGACGTGTTGCCTGCTCAGGTGTGGGAGTCCTGGGCGGTGGACCTGGGAGTGTACGGTGTCGAGCCCATTAGCCGGTCCGGCCACACCATGTGCACGCACGCGCTGCGCCAGGTGCTCTTTGGGGGAGCGGGCGGCTCGTCGGGGACGAGTTTCTTCAACGACGTCTATACTCTGGACGCTGAGACGCTGGAGTGGCAGCTGCGCGCCTGTGTGGGCGACCAACCCTCCCCGCGCGCCTACCACTCAATGACTACCTGCTACCCAGAGGAGTTTGGGGGGGAGCCGCGCATGCTGATGTTCGGAGGGTGGGCAGGTCAGCGCTGCAACGCCGAGATGTATGTGCTGGAGGGAGTGCACTTGCAGGAGCGCCGCAAGCCTCTGTTTTGGTCAGCGCCGATGCAGGTGTGTGGCCTGCTGTCCAACTTTTTATGAACAACCCATGCAGAGCGGTCAGCTTTGTAGAGCACCAGATCCTCAACCCCAGCGGACGACTATTTGAACCCATGTGTGGGAGGATTTGATCGGCCATGATTGAATATGGGCAACGCAACTTGGCGGGTCAACTCCGCTTCACAAGTGATATTGCCTTCACTGAACTAATACTTGGAACGATCGTCTCACGTTGTAGACATTTTGAAGATTTTGGACTAGGGAATTGGGATGTTGTCAGCGACGCCATGGAGGCGTGTGCGTGATGTAGAGCGGAACTGAAGGTAGGGTGCAATTCGGTAGAAGGCTTTGTCAACTAGGCAACAAATGAGCATCTATACACAGCATGTATGAAGTCTTGATGAGACAAACAGAGCTTATGGAAGCGTAAAACCCATACTTACATTCCTTGTATGGGCTCTCGCACATTGATTTGTTGCCTCTTTCACTGTCAAGTGATTTATCGAGCTTTACGGTGGTCACTTGACGGCCGAGATCTGAAATGACTTCAGCGAGCTTGGGTTGCATATTGCTCAATTTCGAAAAAGTACATAGGTCAAAATGAGAGGGATTGGATTCAATTTCGTAGTTGTGTGTATGAGCGTCTACAGGTGTGAATGATTTGTTGTAGCATAGATCATGTCGCGCTTTCTGTCCCTGTTGAAAGCACATGTCTGTTGCTTGTGTTTTATGATATTTTTGTAGCAACATATAAGTGACATGATTTCTGATAGGCTGGAGTATCCGTTGATTTGGGTACTCACAATATGTATTCGTCTTGTTGATGTGTTAAGAATCGTGTGTTTGATCAAGGGATAATGTGTGGAGAGTTATTAGGTACCCACGATTCCGGCCCAGATGAATTTGGCCTGACGGGCATGTAGTAGCGTTCTGTGAGATGTGTTTTCTTGAAAAACATGCATGGTAATGAGTTGACAATAATTTCTTCATGGACCGATTTTGGGATGATCCGGTAATAATTTGAAGATGCTACTTAAATGGCGCGGCTTCCTAGCCCATCGGTACAAGTCTTGTGCCAATGCCTGTAAATGTTACTCGTGTTGTGATTTCATTGTTGTTTTGTTGTTGCGCTTGTGTGTGCAGTCTCTTGAGTGATTGTACTTATTGCATGCAAGCGAAGCTGATTTTAGCTGTCGAATTGTGGACAAATGCAACCTGCCAACAGGCCCAGGGACTTGGTGACATCATCCTCACATGGAGTTGTGAAACGTCTTTGCTTTTGTCGTGCTGAAGTTCCTCGTTGAGTCCGTCTGCTGTTTGTGTGCGGGAGCCTTTGAGATGTTGCCACATGGGTGGTAACCTAAAACCTCCTAGGTGGGTGTGAAGCCAACGGCGCGGTCCATGCACTCTGCCTCCATGGTGGTGTTGCGACCAGACGGCGACTCCACCTCCCCACGCGTTGTACAGAAGTTGTACGTTTTCGGAGGGTGGGCTGGGGGCAACATATTTCTCAATGACATGTACGCTTTTGACGTGGATCTGCTCAACTGGAGCAAGGTGCTCGCGGACGAAGCCTCTCCACTGCCAGCTCCCCGAGGGGCACACACTACCGTTGCTGTTGGGCGCAAGTTGTATGTGTTTGGCGGGCAGAGCAAGGCGGAGACGCTTTCAGATCTATGGGTTTTCGATACGGATAAAGCAGAGTGGACGCAGGTGCGTGCGTGATGTCATACCCAAAATGTGTAGCTCTTGGAGGGTGAGATTAGCTCGCAAGGTGATGTCACTTTTCCAAGTGGCGACATGAATTTGCACAAGGTTACAGCACAACCACCTAGAAACGCGTCGCAGGCCTACAAATACCTGCTCTAGAGGATGTCCGTTACACATGCCTGTTGCCTGGGTATTGGTTCGCAGTGTGCAGTGCAGATCGCCTTGTGCGACTTCTTCCTTGGCTTAGACACTCAATATCATGCTTCCAATCTATGCATGAGTATGTATCACACTCTGCATGCATGATGTTCTGTGTTAGTAAGGTTTCATAGAGAAATTGGGCCGTATTGTATCTTTTGTGGACTATTTGACATGTCGTAGATAGCTGGGGTTTAAGACAATACCGAGTTGGTTGACAAGCTCCAGGAATATAGACAAGACACAGGGATCATGTTCAAGTGATGCTTGTGCATCAGAATACACAGGGTTCGATATGGATGGAGTGCGCAACGGATTTGGGTTTGAGTATGGATTCATTGTGGTTTGGTAGCAGAACCGCAATTGCTTGGAAGCTAGTACCAGCCGATCTACCAATGGGTTGGATGAACAGTAACTCATACCAACAAGTATAAGTGCTTTACGCACGTATTGTACATTCAAAAGAAATAAAGTGCACATTCTGGTGCAATCTCTGCTAGGCTTCGTGAATGTCATGGGCGGGGGGCTCGAGGGCACACAGATCAAGCAGACAGGAGCGGGTCCTGGGGCGCGCTCGGGCCACTCGGCGTGCTTCCTAGGAAGGTACATGTACATCTTTGGAGGGTTTGACGGCCGCCGCCCCTGGAATGACCTGTATCGTTTGGACGTCGCCTCCTGCATTTGGGAGGAGCTCAATCTGCGGGACCCACCCTTTTCGCGCTCGGGCCATGCCGCAACGCTCTGTGGGATGCGCTGGTTTGTCAATGCTGGGTGGTCCCAAAGAGGCTTCTTGCAAGACACCCACGCCCTGGACCTGCTCAAGATCCTCGACATCAACGTCAAAGTGACCGGCGGGCCTCTGAGCTCCTCCCTACACCAGGTACCAAGCCCAACATCGTCACCCGCGTAGCCCGCGACGTTCAGCTACGAAATCTCGTGCAGTTGAGGAGATGCTAAGGGCGAACAGGGTGTTCGATCGTAGATGTTCCTGTGTGGAAGATGTGAAAAAAAATCATATTTGCTATTGTGATGACATGCAAGCAAGTGTGATTTGTTTTGCTTTCGTGTTAATGGATGAATGATTTTTTAAACACAGGAAAAATCTTTGATACCATAGGAGTACATTTTTCAAAGCTGTGAACGTTCGATATAAGAGCATCTCGGAGGAGAGCAGAATGCGGCTATGGGTGTGTGATGAATGATGTTACATATCCTGATGTATAATGCGTGATACTTCATGGAGAAAGGCTTGGAATTTCTAAGGCGAAAAAAAATCCTCAGATATAATCCAGCAAGAAGCATTCCATCAATATGAGTGTGAGAACTCAAATGCGATTTGTTGTCGCAAACGCAAAGGCTGTTTCTTGTATATATGGCAGAATCAGCCTTTGTTCTGCACACGATTAACTGGATGCTTGAACCTGGATTCTTCGCACTGTGCCTCTGTATGTATATTTGATTTTGTTTGTTCAAATCTAGCACTATCTTGAGAAGTAGTCGTAGTATCGAGCATGGTAGTCATTTGACAAGGGTTGTGACGGATTGGGTAAGGGTCACGTCCTAACATATAGATACATCAACTAGCAGAGCCTAAGCAGTGCATCTGACTGCACATGAAACCTTGTGCGCATCAGCACCGGCCTTTTTCAGCCGCAGCAATCATGACCCAATTGCAAGCTTTACATGCGTTTAGATCACAGCCGTCTCAGCTCTGAGATGGAAGAATTTCCTGCAACTGTTGTTCAAATGGAGAATAGCGACATGTATTGTGTGTGTGAATGCACAACAGTGGCTGCCCATTTTGTGTTCGCACTGGGCCCGGCAGCAAGTACTATGTTTTCGGTCAAAAAGTGTATAGTCGGTGCCCTGGCTCCGCTTCATGGCTTGACCAAATTGCACAGACGAATTGTCGCCTGTTGGTGAGCGAAGTGTCAAACCTGGCATGACTCTACATACATGTGAATACGATGCAATGCCGTGCATCGTATTCACATGCTTTGTGTGGGGGTCACTTTGTGGTGCTGAATTTGGTTCAGCGCTACAGCACCTGGTGGACAAAATTTTCACCAATGAGTCAAGGGTCATGTCTGAAACCACAGACAGTTTGCGCGTACACAGCATATAAATGCCAAATGACGTCTTCGTGATGCGCCTTCTCTTGTTCAACAGGTGAAGGTGAGCTTCGCAAAGGGAAAACCACCGCCCATCACTGTGCAGTGGTACCGCTCCATTAAAGATGATCAGTACGAGCGCATACAGGGAGCCACCGGATTGTCATATCTTCCAAATGCTGACGATATCAATAATCAGCTTGGCGTGGCCTGCTTGCCGTGCTCTGGGAAGCAGCCCTTGGGAGTCAGCTACTTCCAGGTGTTGCCACCAGTTCAACTTGATCCGGAGATGAGCCGCATTTTGCGGGGCCTTGTGGCGCAAGCGTAAGTCCCCAAAAGCATTCTTGAATCGCCAAACTGAGGAACTCTCGAGCGTGTCCAAATTGGGGAATGGACTACCAAGATGATGGCAAATCACTATACTGCGCATGATCAACAAATATGCAGTTTTCAGAGCACACTGTCACTCATATGAGTCACTTGCTTATTTTCTGTCGATGGTGACGATGGTGACGATGGTGAACAACGGATCTTCCATGCAGATACGCAGAGTTTCGAGTACGTCTTCTAGGCGGAGACGACCTCATATTCTTAACATTGATAATGGATGCAGACGGCTTTAAATTGCGAGACGGTTTGCGAACACGTGTCAAGGATGTATACAGAGATACCTTCAAAATTGTGCTGTCGGTTACAAAACAGAGGAATTTTGTATTCCATTTGAAGGAAGGTAGCAGCTTCCCTATGTGCGTGGAACATACTCATGAGCGGGACATACTTGCTCTGGTAGGGCGTTCGTTTTGGGCCATGAACCGCGAGAGGTGGATTCACTATAGATGAAACGTGCTTTATGATGCGACATTTTGTTGATCATGTATAGCATAATGGCGGCATGGTGTGAATGAGGGTTTTTGATTTTTTTCAGGGGAATTTGCGTGCATTCATGTCATGGTACTCGGTGTGCTTGTTAATACTTGTGAATGCTGATGAATGCGGTGTATCCCATCTATATTGGCAGCGTGTATGTGCACGGTAGCGCCATCAAAAATTCTGCAATGTCTTCATTTTCAAGTGATCTTGCACTTAGCTAGTTTCAAGAATAGGATACACACTGCAATTGTGCCTCGCAATCGTCAGCAGATTTGCCTAATTCAGATCCATATAAAAAGTCCCCAATTTCTTGCAAGTGTTTTATTGGGTGTATGAAATTAGTTATTCAGAGAGCATGGGTTCCAGAGACATGAGTTCAGGAACTATGTTTTCATGTGACAAGTGCATACGGATGAGCAGACACCCAGGCTCAGAGTCATGTTCAATGACTTTGCGCAATGTTCTTCTGGCGGTCTTGATGTGGAAAAACCGCAGCACGTCCCATCTTCCTAGTGTCTGTTGAGATCGGTGACAAGTACAACAATAGATGCTCTTGCGTATGTGTTCATCCGAGAAGTGACGCAATTGTGTTGGCCCAGCAACAAAATTTTTTTCACATATCATCCTGGAAATCACTGGACGTCCTTAAATTTGCTAATTGTTCAATCAACTTATCTTCTGCATCGAGCTCTTCATTTGTCATTGGTCTCGTAAATGCTGACCCATCGTTGTCTCCAGCCTGGCAAAGGTGCTTGCAGTCAGAAATGCAGTGTACCCAACGTGGCTTTTGCTGACAAGTTGTTGTGTAAGTGTTATGTAGTTGAACAAGCAATGAATCAGTGTTGAGCAGGATCGAACAATGGCCACAGGCGCGACCCAGCAGGTGTATGAAATGGTATGAATCGTAACAGAAGTGAAGTGCAGTGTGTTGCTGGTGTGATTGGCAAGGCATATATTATTGCACACCAATTATGTGAGCAGCGAGTACTACAAAACTGTGCTGTTCGAAATAGTTCAAATGCAATATGTTTCTGTCCATCTATTCTGTGTGTGTAAGGTGCGAAACAAGATCAGCAATCATGTTACAGTATATGGACATTGGTTTATCAGACACTTGCAGATTACGCACGGGTCTCCATGGCGATTCCGTCTCCCTCCTCATGCCTTGTGACTCTGCGAACCCAGGCTCAGGCGGTGGCAGCCAGTTCTCAGGAGGATACACAGGTTCAAGCTCATCCCAAGCCTTGATCACGGCTGCTGCCCCAGGTCCAATGTGAGGCCCGCCATATCTGAAAATTGGTTTCTTCTCAATGTCCACATGCTTTTGCACATATGCCTGAAACAAGACCACGGTTTTATCATTAAATAATTTACCTTTTGAGGGGTAGGGAGGGGGGTGACATCCAAAGACACTAATGCCGCATACAATATTCGTTTGTTGAAGTGTGAACTATGATTTTTTCATCCAAGCGCTGGGGCCGACGTCCTCAGTGCAACCGTAAACAAATCCTTGGAGATGTGTCAGCAAGCAGAGCTCACACGCTGGCAACCGACTCTATATGATACAGACTAGGAGTTTGTTTCATATGGATTTTTGCGGGTCAGCACTGTCAGGATGCAGATGGTGCGATGCATTCTCCTTGGACCGCGCAATTTGTGTGTTGATTAAAAAACGGATTGCGAAGGTTCCCTTTTGCAACGATAGATCTTCGCGCGCGATTCAGTTGGCATGGCTCCTGGCCCTTGTGGTAAGGGTCATGTCCACATATATATGTACAATATTCATATATCATTTCAGCATGCAGACAAAGCGGACGTTTATGGTGTTGGCTTTTGGTCCTCCTCTTACCTGGAGAAATTTTCGTACACGACCTTCACGCCATCCTCTGCCCTTGTTCACGCAAATGTCATAAATGCTTTGTGGACGCCCAACTGATCCGTCTACTATATTGTCCCAACTCTCGTCTGTATGCAAAGAAGGGTCTGCTCCGTTTGCAAGAAGATAGTCAAATATCTTCATGTATGGCCTATCCGTAACGTGGCACCTGTGGGCACATTCATGGAGCCAAATGTGATGCAGCCCTAACTGTACCTACATCATTTCGCACTGTGTGTCCACGCCTTTCGAATCCAACTTCAGCAATGGCTCATGACAATTGCTCGAAGCTGGACGCTACGAAACGGCATAGGCACTGATCATGCAACGGATGGTAAGGCTGTACCTACAATAATCGTCACATGTATCATCGCAGTGGGTCAGGTGGCATGAGCGCTCACCCCCCGCCAAAGCGATCCCATCATTATACTTCCGAACGTTGCTCATCATCACCCATACTGCAGCCGAAATCGCACAACTCCGGTACTTGTACTCTTCCGTAAATTGCCGCGTGAGTTGAGATGTTCGGCATGCAGCATGGACTGGGACGTTTGTGTACAAGCACAAAATTTGGAGTGTTGATTTGCACAATCCCAAAAAACTCGGTGTCCGCCTGTTCACTGATGCATACACAAAGCTGAGAACTATATCCATCACGGGGTTGCTTACATGCGAGCACATCGATGCAGCGGTGTCCATCCTTTTGCGCGGTCTTGTTGATTCACCTCCGCACCCAACACTTCCACGAGGTACTTGACACACTCTAGCTGTTGACATCGTCCCCATTTGGCATCTTAGATATGTTATATGTTGCGACTAGAAGAGTTCCTTTGAACCGGGATGCATGTGCTCAAGGAATACATATGCGTACAAGTATACTTGCTGTCGTGAACATGGTTCCACATTGCGTCGAGATTAGGTCAAGCTGATTACTCTCACCTGTCCATGGTCCACAGCAAAATGTAGAGCAGCGCCTCCCCCACGGTCAAGCGTGATGAACCACCAGTCTTCGTCAACCTTTTGGATATGGTTGAACGTCGCCAAGTCTCCGAACCGTAACGCGTCGACATACTTTTGGCCAAGAACATGTTCACGCGGCATGGCATATGCAGAATTTGCGTTGCATGGGACGTACAGAGCGTCAAAAGGATTTCGTGAATGCAGTACAGGGAAGTGCAGTGGCAAAAGTAGGTGGAGAAAGTGTCACACATTGTGTGAGGCAGCGGTTGGCGACTTGTTTCTTCGCACATCTGGTCTTTTCGCATAGGCGTGCTAGTGCATCGGCGGCCGTGACGCACCGACAATCAACAGACTTCCCGCAAATGTATGTCCACTCACGAACACCTACGGTCTCAGTAATGGTCATCGACTAGCAAAGTGAGCGCGACATCACGAAAATGCATGGCTTTTGCTTTTAACCAAGGGTCATACAGCCTACTTACTTGGAAGAAACTGTATTTTGAACAAGGCGGCTCGCCGAACTCGATCCCGGGCCATGTGCGCCCGAGCACCGCCTGTGTGCATCGCGATGATTTTCAATGTTCGTCGCGCATGTGGAAACAAAAGCGCGCTCACACTTGAGCCGATTCGATTCAGCAGCACGCAATTCCGTTGTCGATGTACGCAGATTCTGCAAGTCTGGCGAGTGCATATGGGACCAGAAGATGATGGTCTTTAAAACAGAATTCATAGTAATGAAATAGAATTCCATATGAATGCCGCGCGCATAACATGCTTTGCAACACCATGCAAGTGCACTGTTATATAAACGCTGTGTCTGTTGTCATTCTTGCCACAGCTCGTGTTGAGCGCAACCTAGAAACTAGTTCCGTCGCCTACAAACTCTCCACCCACCTTTAACACGCCATGTTCTCTCTTGAATGGACCGTTGCTGCCGCCGTCAGGGAATTCTACTTGACGCTTATTCCAATATGTGACATCGTTTCTGCCACCATGCACGCTTTCATGCTCAGGTTTGGATGGCGACATGGTGACAGGTCCCATTGTTTGTTAGCGAATACCGAAACACAGTGCATCTACGCGCACGCTATCCTCCACCCCGTTGTGCAGGAAGCATAGCATTCGACGCCTCGGTTTCTCGATACTCACAACGCGCATCCACAATCACTTTCCGTAAACAAATGGTCTGAAAAGCGATTCGATTTGGGATTCATTGTTTTTCTGTGTGAAGTTTTTATGATCGCACGATACAACGAACCCAAATCATCAGCAATGCAGTCAAGTGGCGTGATTAACCATGCAATGAGCATACTCCAGGACTGACAAACATACGATTGAACATTCGGTGCGTCGCCCGTGCGCTAGGTTTGATATGACGTGCGGCGGACTTCGTCCTGCTCGCACGCGCATCCCACGTATAAAATGTCCCATCAGTTGATCGCTTAACTTCAATCGCATACACGCGCACATTCACATAGTAATGTGTACGATATACCACTACATGAGCAACCAGTGACATCGCACCACTCTCGAAAACAACAATTCTTATGAAAGACGGTGTCCAACCTCCTTACATACTCGCCGGTCGCGGATTGAAAGGGCTTGCCCTCGTCATCTTGATTTTCAAGAAAAATGATTTTGACGGGACGCACGAGATGCATGGATTCGGCCCCTCACTGGTTCAAGGTATTGAGTCTTGATGGTTGAGGAAAGCATGGCAGGCATTCATGAATCATTTGGTGCGGTCGGTGAACGGTGTGCCCACCCCCTAGACAAGGTATACCATCATCCTGATGCGTTGACAATTTGTCTGAGTTTCCTGGAAAATCATACGACGCACGTGCGTGCCAAGTTACACGGAACGTCGTCAGCAGCTTGTTTTGCGGAAGGAGGGGCGGGAAAGGGAACGCCATCGACTATGCCACCCCGAAGCCCATGTTGCTTATGGGGTTAGGCATGGAGCCAGATCGCCGCAGCGGGGACGTTAAGGGGTCTGGAAACGCGATGCTTTTGTTCGGAGGGAACCGCATGAGGGCCTCGTCGTCACGCCCCTTCTTTCTGTCTTGGGCTAGAGTTGTGTTGAGGATGCGGAAGTGATACTTCTCGTTCTGATCGCGCTTGAACCGCTGATTCGCAGCGTCACGGTCAAGTTCGTGCGAGTCAACACGACGAGCGTACTCCTGGTGTTGGTTGCGGTATCGTCGCATTCGTTCCCACTTCGCCTGCGAGCAAAGAAGCGTGAATTGGAACTATGGTGCACAGCTTCATACACAAAGCGGAGTTCAAGCAGTCAGCCTCCAGTTGGATAATCCGGCACGAGTGCACCAAATCAAGCATGCCGATGCAGTTCATTGTATACGCAGCCTATTCACGTCGAGAAAATTGTATGGGAATGGCCTCCATGTACATTTGGATAGCGCAGTTGCAAACATATATCCGGGGACCTGCGTTCATCCCTTCTACAACATCTCCAAAACTTTTTCCAATCACAACATGCGCGCTCTGGGCACAGTCAAGTGCGTACTGCCATATTCGATGACATCAGGTACAACAATGCTGTCCAACTAACACGATGTCGCAACCTACTTTGGCAAGAGATGATGAGACGTGCATTGAGTACTCCCCCTGCCCCCCTCCCTGAAAGATTCGAGAACAACTATTCAAAACATATACTCACATCACCATTCAAATAATCTATTGTCCGCACGATGACACAGTATTGGTAGGGCTGTGAAAATCCGTTTTCCGCACAAACACCACGAACAGATTCGGAACATGTAGTGCTGGTACTTTAGAACGAAGTACACCTGAAGTGTATGCCAGCCAACATTCATAGCCAAGTAGCAGCAAAAATCAAATCTTGTTCATTACATGCAATTTCTGTGCAACCTTTCTTCATACCATCGACGTGAACAAACAACACTTGTAACCAGCACAAACCTGTCGAGGCTGAACAATACTTGTGGTTTGCGGTCCTGAGGTCTGTTCCCAGCGAGCGCTGTTGAGTCTTTCAGAGTCTCCACAGAAGTGGGAAGTTTCCTGCACAAAATCATGTCTCGTGAGATGCTGAGCAGCCACTACTTCATCCAAAATTGAAACATCAGCGACAAAGTAAACAACTGCAAACCAATGTGATAAAGCACACCCATCTCCCATCTTCTGTGAACCATGCAGGCTGTTCATATTTTGACTGGCGTGAAGGCAAATAGGTGGGAGTACATGGTGTACCTGTTTACCAATAAAATCAATCGGCAAGCTTGCAAGCGGACATGGAAATACAACAACGATACAAGACACAAAGAAACAATGAGCAGGACCAATTTCAAGAGCGGAGGAAACTATTGATCACCCAAAGAGGCTCTGTGATGCTGCGAGTGTCATGTGCATTCCAACCCTGAACGCACACACACACACACAAATAAACTCAACATGCAGGACTTCAGCAACAATTTTGACGCTCCAGGATTTTCGACAACAAGCTTTCTCACACAATGCATTTGATACCTGTGAGCATCTGTCCTGGAGTCCTGATTACAGGGATCATTTTTTGACGTTTTGGATGCTCTACTCAAGGAGAAGCAAACAAATTTACAACGTTGTGCAAATGGAGTACAGCCTCGTCCTGAAAGAAAATAACATCAACTGTATCGTGGCACAATGATCATATCCTATATCTTCAGCCAATATGAGCCCCCCTATAAAAAATCGGGATATGAGAGGTAATCAAGAAAAGTCTTTATATGCAATTGCCATAGTATGTTGACGTGTCAACAAAAAAAACTCTTAAACTTGACACATGAAAGTGACCTGCAGTTGCACATTTGCAATATCAGTTTGCAATGATAAAGAAACAGCAAACTTGGTGGCTGAGCCACATGTCAACCAAAAACTTTATTTAGAGCATCAATGAGTTGTACTCCTGAAGTGTGTCACACTATGCATGAACCAATGCTCATCGGAAAATTTCTTGGTTCCTGTCTCACCACAATCACCGGCCTGCGTGTGCTTTTGAAGAGGGTCTCATGTGGCATGCTGTAACAGTGGTTTGGAATAGAAATCCTGGATCCAATCGACAGCGTGGAGTCCTGGATGGTGCCAGACCTCACAGCTCACAAGTCGTCAGCTAGGACTGAATTGGACCAACCACAAAATAGCATTCACTTTGAAGTTTGCCGTCTTTCATGCAATTTGCACAGGTGCCGGACACCTAATCTCATGACGTACATTACACTGGGTGAAGAGACAATTTGCTAATTTGCAGGCCTATTGTTTATACCCAGGTGAGAGATCATTATGCATCAGCTGGTCATGCATCACCATGCATTCTGGATTCTGGGCCAACTTCAACCGACAGGTATTCCTGCAATATTCACTGCCCTTAGTGCCAGGTGAAACTGGCAGGCTTCAAAGTGATATCAATTATCACTTCCTACTTCCAATGATGTGATGCAATTACGTGTTCGCAATACTGCAGCAGTTCTCTTGCCGCACATCGTCTCCCTGGAAGCGTTTGAACATACTCAAACATGGGACATGACCCTTACCTGAAATGCATGTATCCATTCAGCTGAACAGGCATGCGAAACTAGTTTACCATCCATAAATATGAAACCCAGTCAGTATGTAAACGTATTTCAAATGATTTTTTCGCATGTTGTGCCTCACTACCCATTCAACAGGATGCAATGTCAGGAGTACTACATGAACACAGATGCTGAGTAAGGCAGCCATAGCAGCTCAT
Organism: Pyramimonas parkeae; assembly: GCA_018697155.1. NCBI lineage: Eukaryota > Viridiplantae > Chlorophyta > Pyramimonadophyceae > Pyramimonadales > Pyramimonadaceae > Pyramimonas > Pyramimonas parkeae. The sequence continues at coordinate 9,518 of NHOP01000004.1, read as the reverse complement.
ACACGAGAAAAACAGTCCATTGTTTCTGCCCATTTCATGTTTCAGTATTTGCCTGGACAGCACAGAAAGCACACAAATCATGCCTAATCTACAATGTGCATACATAAATCCGCAGAGTGTTTAACTTACAACCAGCTCCTCGCTTTGCGAGATTGAGCCCGACTGTAGTTTGGGACGAGACACGTACCGCTGCGCTGTCGCGGCGTACATGCACTGACAACCTTGGTGCTGATGTATCCTTCAAAGTGTTAAGTGTGTCATGAGTACTCTGCACTGGGTCCTTGAGCTCGCCGATCTGCCTCACGCTGTTGTAGAAGGTGTACATTCCCACACCGTGCCATCATCTTCATAATGCAGCGATATCGGGTCAAATGCTTGATGAACCTTGTGTACGAATCGTCGCGAGTGTTCGGTTATAAAATATCAACTGCACAGCGGGAAAACTAGGGCGTTACCATGAACCCACAGTCCTTATGTATGTGATCATGCAACAATGGCATATACATGTACAGCGTGTGAAAGTGGTAAATGATATCCCAGGGATGTAATTGAACATTGGAACAACAAATTAATGCGAAGAAATGACAACACGACTTCACCGACACAGCTAGGGGGCAAAAGAAACGCCAGACTTCCGCCTAGCATGAGATACGTCCATGTACAGCACCCTACCAGCACTCCCTGAAGGAGAGTCTGGTTAACAACACCGATGGGAGTTGGTGTACCAACACAGGCTGAAGACCATCAGAGCTAAGGACCTCACAGTGAGGCAGGTAGGTACAATTAAATGGAGGACAACATAAAACTGTTCAAAACTTGCAACTTTCAGTAGGCAAGCTTGAGAACATGCTGAGAAAACTGCGAGACAATCCGTTTTTGCCTAACGTCCACCGTTCGCACGCGGGGGGTGGAAGGTCCCATGGTGTTCTTGGAAGTGCCGATTAACAAATTTAGGTTTCATCTCATTTGTGAGCGATGAGCAGCGAGTCGCCTTGAGACTCGTTGACGGCTCCTTACAGTGCGCAGCCACCCAAGGGCAGATATGCTGCTTGCGTTGGCTACAATAGTTGTGAATGACAGTAACTGATACACACCCAAAAGGGGATGAGAGGCTGCGACACGTCGCATACTCGGGACGTCCATCATGAACGCATCCACACTCAAATGTGTTTGTGCGATTGCTGATGCGCACGCAGCATGGAATTGAGATCGGCGGCGCAGGGTCATGGCCATGACATTGAAACATATCTGCAGAGTTGTTTTGAATAGTCAATTGTTTTTTCTTGTACAAGTACCACCGTTCGTAGTCCAGAATAATGCAGGAATGGAGCTCAACGAAAATAACAATGCAAAATCTTCCATGACATGTCAACAGCAGAGCTTATACACTGACAGGTGTTTCGACTGCAGCACGTAGCAGTCAACATGATGACCGCTTCACGTGGATGTGCAGAGATCAGAAGACTTTCGCAACTGGCATGAACAGGCACGCCTCCTTGATGTGTAATGTGAAGCAGTGACAACATTGCATCAACACAACATGTGTGTGTACCTAGTACACGGATTTTCAGGATACCCATTTACATTAGGGGAAGATAGGGGAACGTGTGACTCATTTGACATGAATTACCGACCAGCGGGTACAGATGTTGTCCATATATATACAGGGACAGCCAGAAAAACATGAAATAACATTTGTCCTTTTCCCAGTGTACGGAAAGCCGTATTGTTCCTCCCCTATTCCTGCAGTCCATAGCGTCACAAGATGGACCTTGCAATCAGCGCACCAGGGTAGATTCACGCAAAGTCCGCTTTCAATGTTGTGTTTTTTCTGAAAGGACGCCATTTCATATCAAAACTTCGGAAGGTGAAATTTTGAGAACTTATGGCAGGCGATCTCAAATGATGATTGTGTTCTAGGGCACTGCCGTGAATGGCAATCAAGAAACAAGAAACGTTCAAATGCAAAAGTCACTGATCAGATTGTATACAGCTGCAATGCTGTAGTATGGGAGAATTGAACACACCCTTAACAGTCAGCATCAGCAAAATGATCACAACAAACAGGGTCGCACAATCAAATGATATAGCCCTACACTTTCACTAGATACCACCTACGCCGGCATGAGCAAGACGTTTGTCGTATTTCTCAAGAATGCACTACAGGTTTCCAGCATCGCATAGCCTACCTCTCTACAAAGGCACGGTAGTCCACTGCTCCGTCTGCGGTTGTCGGTTCCAACTCAATGCCGTTGTCTAGGTGCATCTTCAACCCAAGCTCCACGGGTAGGTCAGCTGCAACATGTCAAAAGCCTTCATTGTTGCGATGAGGACCGTGCTTGAAATGAACTCATGCAGAAATCCTTGTTCTTAATAATGAATGAATGAATAAATAATTACAAGAAAAAGGCAAAGCTGATCGTATCGCTCAGTGATACCTAGACCTAGGAATGCTGCTCATCATCGATTTCACCCTTGATACCATGAGCTTGTGTGAATCATGTGTGGTATAACCATGGTCTCATATATCTGCTGTGCTGAACACATGGCTACAGACATAACCCAAAAGTAGCGCGTGCATGGACAGCCAAATCAGCAAGCAAACAACATCGAGCACCAAAAGGACAGCCCCTTGAAAATACAGCACGATCTGCTGATATGATCTGATATGGCAATGACTTTCACGCAAATCATCTTGGAAGATATGACACTGATCAAAACCCATCGCGATCGTATCTTCAAGATTGCAAAATGAAACTACAAAGTACTCAACAAACAAGCCGATCCACATCCAAGTTTGAGATTCAAGATGTTGAGTGTGTGTTGCAGTTCGGATGTCAACAACTCCTGCATCTTGCTCTGGTCCGCGTGAGAATTCTCGAGCTTGAACAGCATCAAGAGTAGAGTCCATTCAAACTCAGTTAGTGGATCGCTGCGTACGGATAAACACATACAGAAGTGCGTTATCTATACGCCCCATGTTGTGAAGGGAGACTGATGGTGGATACACTCAACACATGAACATCACTTGGGTACAAGTACTCGATAGTATAGACTACATGACGGTCGCATACAATACAACTACAAATCCATACCAGCTCTGTTGGCACCTAATCTGAGTCTGATCCCCGCTTTTGGAGGGTTCAGCCTCACCCTAGTGGTGTGTCAATCTTGAGCTCAACCAGCAGAAGGCCTCTCCAATGGCCCAATCAAGCAGCCGCAAAACAGCATACTTACAAACAGCGCAAGACGTTCTGATTGGGAGGACGTGTGTGCTGTATGGGGAAAGCAATGCTCAAAATTTTACCCCACACAAGCTCGTGCACCTGTGTATCTGCCTCCTTCCAATGCACTCACACAGTTTATAGAGTGCAAACGAGAGGCTGGAATCGACAAATCGACTCCTAGTGACTGTCATCAAGCTGCTTTTGATGACACCCACAAAACATGGAAGCGTGGGTGCGGTGGGATGCACTACACACCGAGCCCGGCACGGAAGTCCTTCAAGGGAATTTGCCCGCAGTTGTGATCGTCGTACTTGGTGAACGTCCGCATCAAGGCAGCGTGATTGATCTGTCACCCGCGCACACAACAGATTCCCACACACACACACACGCACACACACACGCACGGCAGATTCCAGGAGTCCAGTCATTGCGCCGGCGCTCAATGCGAGCAGTCTCCCCTCTCTGATATGTGCACATCCTTATTATACCTTAAGATGTGGATGCCGGACCCGAACTTGTATGAACTACCTCAAAGAACATGACAACGCCCCACCTTTGCAGGCATGTATCTCGGGTGCCAAAGTCCCCGTGCAACATCTGCAGCATATGCATGTTTTCAACATTTCATGAACAAATACCTGTTGTCGACTGTTCGTGGGATCTGTGGCAGGATTTGCAGCTTGTGATTCATTTGCGACGGCGTGATATGGGCACTGGCGGCATGGTTCTCACCCAGCACGACTACCACATGCTCGACAACAATTGTGTGCATGGTTTGCCGGTTGTGCAGGCAGAACCCCTTCAAATGGCTTAACCAGACTACAGAAATTGCGCACGTCAATCGTCTTTGAAATTCGTGAAGGTGCACTTCAATAACCTAGGTGGAAGGGTGAGTTGCTGGTAAACATACACTTGCATTCAGGGCTCGAGTCTACGCCTTCACTGAGTTTGAGCATAAAAAAATGTTCACCCAGAATCATTTCACGTATACCCACAAAATAAGCATACTGAAGCTGGCATTCCCCTTCAACAAAGTTGTGTGCTGCATCGGACAGGCACTGGCAACAGGGAGCTCGGTATGCACGAAAGTTTGCAGACAAAAACACCAGGTTGTTTCATTTGTGATGAACCATCATGTGTATACTAAATTCAGATTCAGTCATTTTTTGGGCAGTCACCGGCGCTATTCCGCTGTGCATCCTATGCGCCAGCATGGTAAGGTTGGGATGCCGGTCTTGGTGCTGCAACCCCCGAGCACATGCAAGATATAAGTATGGGCGGGATTCAAGCTAGCTAATGTGATTGTTGAAACAAGTGAGGGCAGCCTTCGATCGCAGAATGCTGTGATGCAGCACCGGCAACGTACGGAGCACATGCACCCAACATATGATGACATGGTCAGCGGTGCATGCATGGCTGGCTGATATGCAGCAACCATGATGATTCTTCAAGTTACACTGGGAGCAAATTTGACATTCTCAAGTGTAATGGATATCACCAAGGTCATTTACTTGACCATAAAGCAAGGTTTGCATCCCAAAAGTGCTCATGCGTCGTGGTAGATAAGCTGTACAGATTCTCCTTCTGGGAATTTGAGAAAAGAAGGTTTGCCAACCACTGACCTCGAACCTCATGAAGACGCACGATGTAGCACGTAAAGCATGTAAATCGAGAAAGACAGTTCCAGCACCACTAGCACGATGCTCTGTTCTGCACTGTTTTAACAGCCCTGTCTACTTTACTACAACCTTTCATGGCGACATCCACACCGTACATCCACAGACGCAAGATATGCATATGCATGCATGCATATATCGTAACATGACTCCTAACCAAAGGGCATTCGGCCATATCAGCTGAGTCCTGCACTTTAAAAAGTATGCAGGGCAAGCTTCATGTTATGTCCGAACATTTGCCTCATGATCCAAGGGGAGCGCATCACCTCACCCCCATCAGCATGGCCTGCTGATCTGTGCAAATCCCTATGAAATAAGCACATTGTGTGTTTCTTATGCTGTCGGATTGCCGGCGCGCAATCTCCGCACTTTGGTGAGCCTCCTAGGGTTTGTCCACAACTGTTTCAAAGCATGCAGGTTCGCGGTATCTCTGATTACAAAATAAACAGTCCCCATTGAATAAGAGGAAACCAAGAACACAAAGAACTTCCCAGGTTGGAACACACAAAATTCGGCCCCCGCTACCGTCTTGCTGCGCTGTACTCCATCCTGTGTGTGCTTCGACCGACATGAGTTGTACGTGTGCATGCGTATGCATGCATGTGTGTTGGTATGTATGTATGCGTGTATATTTGTGTAAACGCATGTGTTACTGTGTGCATATATGTATGTGTGTATGCATGTATAATGAACTAACCCTCTGTCAATCACCCCTGTGCCAATCACTGCTGTGCAAGCTGTTCAAAACATATCTCCATCGCGTTCGAAAAGGAAGCAGCTCTGCATGGCACTACTACCCACTTCGCTCACGCACCAGCGGCGACTCTGGATGCGGAGACCACCTCTTTTGTAAATTCTCAATCACTCCGTTGTCCGCAAAGGCATCGCAAAACTCTGAGTAGCAAATTTTGCCGTCCTTGTCCTGCAAATACTCAGGTTCACACCACCTTGAGAATTGTCCACAGCGTTGCACTGTTGTGGCTGTGCACATGCTACGAACAAACAAGTCTAGGAGAGACATTGTCTTGTCGATTTTCAAAAAGGCGGCGTAGCTAACTGGATAGAATGAGGATAATTAGAACAATACAATTGCCGCTCGATATGATCAGCCAACCATGGGTGGCCTATTTGAAATCACTGTCTGGAGCCGCAACATCCCAATACAGCACTCGAACGCTCACCCCAAAGGGCATCAGCTTAACACTTGTCCATGTGAGCCACACGCCTTGGGAAACAGACTGAATGCTGCTCATATTAAGTATCCCACCACTCAGACGTGACTCGCATGCTGGTACGGCCTGCGACATATCGTCTGAGGCACAGAGATTGTATACCAGGGATCAAACCAACATCCCAGAACAAAGAAAGCCAACGATGCATCTACTGAGCCTTGAGGGTAGCTTGGGACAACTTATGTTGGTTTGTATCATGTCTTTGCAAATTATCGCGAGTGGAACTGCCCTTGCCTTCATCATGTGACACTCTTCTGTTTTAAACAGGTACCAAATCTCATGCACGCTTCAATCTACCGTGTATTGCAAGACTCAAGCTCATGAACGCATTGAAGTTCATGCGCACCTTGTCCAGCTTGTGCATGAGGCGCTCAAAGTCCAGCTGCGACACCGGCATGTTCATCGACTCCAATGCTCCCTTGAACTCGCTTCTGCTAATGAAACCGTCGTGGTAGTCGTTGAAGGCACGGAAACACTGCAAGAGGACGGGCACAAAAGGATAAACCGCAATGCTTGGTTCGTGCGCTCGATGACCTTATGGGATGAGTCCCAGGGAATTCTCTAAGGATGCAGTTTTTGTTCAAGACAGTCCATGACCTGAATAGTTAAGCATATATTGATTTCTTTTGATCAGTGGGCAAATGAGTACCCTTGAAACTGGGTGACATTTCAGATATCTAAATCAGCACCGACATAATGCGTGGAATTTAGCTTCATTCTGCACCATTCGTATTGACAGTGCATGAGCTCCAAAGAGCTGAATGCATTGGGCTGCCTGACTCTCGGCAAAAAGGTTGCCAAAAGCATTCTCACTGGTTTCTTTGGTTGTTATGCAACTAATTGCTGACAAATCCATGTACACGATGAGGTGGGCAGAAATACATATTACATCTTTGATATCATGTGTTACATCCATTGTAGAAAGACCGGGCATGCTTAATTCAGGATATTCGATGTCCCCAACACGCTATTGTGCTGCATACGGAATTTCAAAACAATATCATTTCAACAAGACAGGCTTGCGAATAAGTGCTTTGAAAACAGGAACATTTAATTTATATGGAAGCAGCGACTAGTCCATATCACTCAAGTATTCACCAATCTGAAACAACTGACACACCTGCGCTCGACAAACAAATGTGAAGGCTAGCCCTTCTCCATGACGGACGTGCTGCATCTCGGTTCATAATTGAGACGCCTTTATCCTTGACAGGTTCCCATTGGTGGTAGTCTTTCACTCTCATACAAAAGAACAAGCGCATTGGTTTGTTGAGCAAAGCACCATGAAGGCTCAGCCACTGTGTCAGTACTTTGACACTGCGGACATTGTAACATAACAATATCAGCTGGATATCGCCAGCACACCAGATGGTTGGGCTCCCGAGCTAAGAGTGCTGCCGCCACCTGTCAAGCAGATGGCGATGGTCAATCTACCAAGTTGCCGGCATCATAGCACGAAGCTGAAGAACGACCTTTTGCGCATACCATGACCCGCACCATCCGTACCTGCCCCGCACAACCTCACTAAAAACTTATCAACGCGACGTACGTCTTTGATGGACGGCTTGTTCCCAAGTTTCTGCTTGCACATCAGCAGAAGGTCGTTGAGCCGCTGCTTGGCTCGTTGTTTTCTGTACCCGGGCTGCATTTGATCTACATCCACGTGGTGGTCTGGCTCCACCTCCACCGGCCGACCTTCCTTCACCCACGCGCCAGGGGGCGTGCGGCGTGCATCCTTCTTGCGGTCCAGCAGGATGGCGCGGTCCTGCGCATGGCTATTCAAACACAACAACCACAACGAAACTTATTCGAACCATGTCTCCAGGCGTCGGCGGAGCCTTGATACAATACACCCCACCTGAGGGTGCGTGCGCGGAGCCCTGCGCATGTCAAGACGGTTGGCATTGGAACTGGTACCTGGCAGCAAACGGGAGTACATGAAGACCTGTGTGCATCGTATGATATCCAACAACAAGCGGATGGATTCCTGGATTGTCTGTGCTGGCCAAATGCCTTTCAAGATGACCTCACAAAACACCAATAATGGGAGACGCTATTTGAAAAGAAGATCTGCAAAACTACAGCGCGACATTCCATGAATGCATACATTATGTCAGATACTGCCAACGTGGCATGCAGTTCTGGATGCGATAATCGCATCCGTATCTGACAGCTCCATTTGTGGTCACAAGGTTCATAGGATGGATGGTCGATGTGAAAGATCATGGTCGTCCATGGCCACGCTGACTGGTCGGTCGATACGGAATTGGTGATATCTGCTAGCAAAACAATAAGATGCATATGAGTAAGGTTGTTTGAGTTTGTGGCTGTCGACACAGTCCCTCTTCGACTGAACTGTTGAAAAAACATGCAGGGGAAGCACCAAATTCGGAAGGGTGAAAGGGGTATTGAGTGAGGCATTAACTCGATGATCTCAGGTTATGCCAGCTAGAGGATTATGCATTCCCACTACACAAGAATGAATATGGTGTATGGCTTGGTTCATGCCTGGTAGACATTGGAAGAATTGTATGTGATTCGGATCAATGATACATGAGATGACTGCATCCATATTGCAGCAAACTTGAACTGGAAGTAATGTAACAGTAGAAGAAAATGATGTACTTTGTATTTGATAAATCAATCTATGGTTTCGTTTGCACAATCAACGCAGTTCATCTCCAGGAGGCTTCCATTTTCAGCACGTCGCCGAGATACAGAAATCGCAGTGTTGGGGCATGGCTACGATTCCCGAAATTTTGGAATCATGCATTACACTGAAGCGATGCGTTGAAACGCGCCGACAGAAGTTTTCATTCCGAGTCTGGGGCTTTATGAGTGCGACAATACAAAACGCGATACATGAGAGTACGTGGCGGCACCCAAAGACGCCTTCGCCCTGGTGGATGGTGGGAGCAGCGGCCAGCACGTCATCAAACGCGCGCATCAGCTGGGGGTACGTGATAAAGCCCTTGCCATCCTGAACACATGCAGCATCCAAGCAACATGCAGACGTGTTTTGCGCTTGCCAGTGTTGTTGCAGAATGGCAAGGATCAACCCGTCCTTGGATGCTTTGGCGAAGAGTTTACAAACGATCAAGATTGGAAGCACGCTTCATTGCTTCAAATTGAACACATAATATGCGTGAAAATTTTCTGCTCAATGTTGCAACCAGGGGGAGAACGCAGCGACAGTATTGACAGCTTGGTAGTAATGCCATTGATTTTTCGATGGAAGTCTCTCCAACAAATGTGCTCTTCAGAGGTTCAAATCAGATTTGGCAAGGCTTCACAGCAGGTATGGATGCAGAAGAAAATTCAAGAAACAAGATAGGACTCCTGCTCAGAGGGCAGTGCGCTATGTCAACAGGACAGAGCAGCAT
>NHOP01000003.1:0-30806 GCA_018697155.1 Pyramimonas parkeae | reverse complement strand
GGTTCCAAAGTGTTTTTGGTAGACGATGTATGGACTCCTTCATTATAGTCGGATTCTGTGTATAGAAGATGTTTCGGGCACTGAAGTTGATCATACACTTGTAGGCTATTGAAGTTGTGAATACGAAAAGCAATTGAAGTCCGCGTTCATTCATATTTACGCACTAAGAGACACTTGACTTACAATCTTAATCCTGGTGTTGAATGGCAACTTAATGACAGAGATTATGCAAAACAGCACGCATTCCTAGTTCTTGCTGTAGGTAGTTTGTACCTTTTGCATTCATGTATGTTCTTATTTCAGTATCCCTAGAAAGGTATCAACCATATTTATGCAGTGGATTGGGCTTCTTCTTGCACACACTCAACAATGATCTTCCCGCGATTCGGCTGTTCATCCTGCAGCAATTGTGCCGTATGTTTAACAGCAAATGATTCGTTTCACAATCCTTGACAAGGCGTGATCAAGCTGGTGCAATCATGGAAATCAAGAGAATTCAGGTCTCTAGAGTGTTGCCGTTTGCACTTGTCGTTGGTAGTTCCTAACCAGGAAGCATTTTGGGATTGAGAAAGTCCAGCTGCCCCATTTGCAATCAACTCGCTTGTTAAGAGGATTTCCATGCGATTAATTCAGCAAATGTTAATAAGCAAAAGACTAGTCATTTATCTTGTCACTCCATTGTGACAATAGGTTCGTTCTTGATTTATGAAATGTTTGCAGGTAGAGGGGCTTGAAAAGCAGGCAATCGCCACACAAGGTGACGCGTCTACCGGGTTTAGGTCACGACAGGACGCATGTGATGGAGGTTGCGTCGCAGCGTGTGCGCGTGCTGCAGTTGGCGCATGTGCTCCGAATGCTCTTGAAGATTGCCGCATGGCTTGTGTTGATGCGTGCACCAAGCCCGACCCAGATACAGGAAAATTCAGCTGTGGTTTGCAGGGCAGTTACAGCCTAGAGCAGTTGGTATTTCGAAAGCCGGATATGGGGCTATTGTAAGTGAAGTTGAGGGAGACGTGCCGTGTAGGTTGGTGTACAATTACAATTACCTGTAGCCTTGAAAATTGGGAAACGAGCTCCTTCTCCAGTTTCTTGTATATAAGGGCAGTGGTTCATTCAGATATATCTTCATCAGCTGATATCTATTTGAATTCGTTTTGTCATAGGTTGAAGGGTTGAATCCAGATATGTCCTCAATCAGGCATGATTCTCCTTGGATTGTGTGAAATACTCTGGGACTTGATTTGCGTTTTCGAACGGTCCCCGGTGCACCTATAGAATTTAGAGCGCAGTTAAGTAAACATGGCTCCCCGCCCTCCGGGTGAGGGTTTATGTCCTTGTTTGTGTATACAACGACATGACCCCCTCCTTGTACATGCATTTGTATTCGATGGACGCCAAACCAATATCCCCAAGCAATCGCAGTGACACGTAACGCGAATACAGGTCTGCAAAGGCATAGAGGCAGGTATGCTTTAACAGCACAGTGCCCTGCTGTTGACTGAACACACGTTCTCCATGTTGTTATGTCGCAATGAACAACAACCGCGTATTTCCTTGAAATAAGCAGTCTTATTTCAAACCATTTGATTGAATATTGCCTTTGACAACTTCCGCATTGAGCGACAAAAGGGTGTGAGTTCCTCTACAGTAAAAAGTGTAAAGCAAGCTGCATAGTTGTTGTTGAGTTTTGACACGCATGAGATTCTTGAATTTTTGGATTCCACGCGTTGGACTTTGGAACTGGCCACGCTCAGAGATTATCTTGACCCTCTTAGAGAAAAATGGTGAATGCAAGTAGCCAACACTACATGGAGATGGAATATCGGAGTGTCCATTCGCCACCCGATATGATCGTGATGCCGAAGACCGGAATTTCCGAGACGTGGTGAATTCGTGCTAATTTCCAATATTAGGAAACATCAGTTCACGGTCCGAGATAATCGGGGCGACGTAGAATGGCCGAGACGATTTATTGGATTCATCAACCCGGAGTGCTCTCGTGTTGTTGTGGTGTTCACCATGGTTTTGGGAATGGAATTTGACTGTTGCCGCAGTTGCAATCTCTCCATGGTCTAGAAAGTTGGATATGATACGAATCGGTACATGGGTGCAAGATCGATGGATAGAACATCGAATGTCTCCATCCCGGGACAGGCACATAACACAGGCAACAGCTCCACCTTGATTGTTGAATATATCGCAACCCGAAGCGGCAGCTGCATCTAGATCAATCCAACATGTCACGATCCCAACCATGGATGAGCTCCATCTCGATTGTTGAATATATAGCAACCCCGACGACTGTTACACAAGATGTCCCTGGTTCGAACCCCGACATGGGTAGGTACTGCCTCACATTTCTGAATCAATATCGCCATGCTGGCTCGCGGGTCATTTTCGATTGGCGAGTGATCATACCAACCGCATACACAACCACCATGAAAACCAGTAGTTCCAAAGTTGACGCAACCCGACGCGGCAGCTCATCTTGATCACTAGAACATGTCACGAGCCCAGACATGTGCCTATTCTCGAGTGTTACACATTTCCGGATGGCCTTGTTGGTAATGCGTCTGCTTGTTACCCGCTGCAACCATGATCCAAGCCCGGGAATGCTTTGGCAGAATAATTGAGAAGTGCCATACAAGCAGGTGGGTCATCTTCAATTAGAGGCTTACTTAACCACCCACAACAACTAATATGACACTGGTAGCTCAAAAGTATTTTCTTCAATACCGATTCCATACGGCAGGTCAATCGCGTTTCATGAATCAATCACGATGCCGAGCAAGAGCTCCACCTCGGTTACTGAAAACAGCACGATCCGATGCAATACTTCCATCCAGACCAGAAGGCATGTCACGAGGTCAGGAAACAGCACCTTCTCGTGTATTGAATATACCATTCCGGTCTACAGCACCGCCTTGTATATTGAATCTGACACTCCCGGGAAATGGTTGCCGCACATTGAATATGTCACAGTCTTAGTCAACAGCAACGTAACTGTGATTAAAAATACACCAGCCCACGAAACAGCTCATATCGGTGACTGAATTTATCATGATCCGTAGGCACAGCACCATCTCAGCTATACGATATATCAAAATTTTGGGCACCAACCCCATTTGGGGTTTGAATGCAACAGGATTCGTATCAACAGCTCCATCGCGCCATATACTTATATCATGATCGCAAGCAAAAGTTTGCATCGATGTCAAAAAAATCACCATTCCTAGGGATAGTGTGATTTTTTGACGTAGATCGAAATCGAGCTGTTCCTAGCTTTATCTCGATCCCGAAGTCTATCACAATCTTCGGCAACAACTCCTTTTCGGTCATACATATTCTAAACCCAGGCAACAGCTTCATCGAAGTAACCCAGTATATACGAACCGCCTTAACAGCCACGATGACAACTGCTAGTTCAAACGTTTTGTTTCGTCTCTACGATTTCTATGAATATATACATTCTGATCTTACTCTCGGTGATTGAACATTTCATGATCCCAACCTTCAACTCCATACTGTGTATCGGAAATATCACGATCTCGATCATTTACGATGTCACCACTAAGGCAACATCGGATTCCCTTGTATATCATCCGTCACGACCCTAGGCAAAAAAGCTCCATCTCTGTAACTGCACACATCACCATCCCAGGCAACAGTTGCACATCCATTATAGAATGTCACGTCCCAGGCGAGAGCTCCATGTCGGTTGTTGCGAGTCTCGGAAAGGTCTCGGAAAAGAAAATACAACGCCCTTACCGTTAACATCTTCCCCGGCGTCCTTCTAGGGGACTGCGTGTTGTTCCCGTGCATGCACCTTGCCACCGCCGGCGAGAAACGCTTGAGCTAGACCACGGGGCAAAACCATTACGAGAACATAAAGATGGGGGAGATGCAGGCTCTGGCTGCGTCGTTTATGGAACGTGTAACTGGCACGAAGGTGGAGGCGAAGTCAGAGGCGAGCTTCCGCGACGCCCTGGCGAGTGGTCACTTGCTTTGCCAAATGCTCAACACTCTGCACCCGCCTCTCGCGCTTAAACCGAGGTAAATATGATGTCCAAATACTTACTTCTCGAATAGCTTTTATACTTTTGGATTGGGTTGTATGTTCACAATCATACGTTTTGTTGTCACGTACATGTCTTGTGGCAGTGCAATGGCCAGTAGAGGATTCCATGTGCATCACCTGGTGCGCCTTCTTTCGTTTGACAAAAGGCGATGAAGCGTCATGATTGACTCGGCACTTCGATTTTCAGTGATGCTTTGTGCAGCAACAGGATTCCGTGCGCGAATCGATGGACATGGCTCCGTGAGGAAACATGCTTCATCCCTGTCAGTACATACTTCGCTGTCAACGAGTGCGTGAAAAGATATTTATGGGTTCGTACTCTTCTAGTTCTATGTGCCCTTGCGCTTAAGATTCACTGCGCGAGATATGGCGACGATGTTAAATATGATACCCACCTATAACGAACACATTTACCTGATAGCGTAGATTTCAATGGGCTTATCAATAAGGGCGTAAGTTGTGAGCCGAGCAAGCAATATACAGATAGAAATTGATGTCCTGTTTCACAGTCTTCATGTTCGTAGTTTTTCAAGGCTATGGATTCGAATTGTTTCTTGATATTGAGAATTGTTGTGATATGGATTTTGCGAGCCAATTATGTTGAATGAAATTGGCAATTAACATTAATGTTCCTCAAGATTTGGATCCATTTGCCTGCATATTGCATCCTGTATCGATAAAGGGAAGTTTGTTGCTGATCACATGGTGCAGGTCAGGCAAATTGCCGTTTATGCAGATGGAGAATATTTCCTTGTACCTTCAAGGCTGCAGGTGAATAGCCAGGAATGCTGGTATGGGTAATGTGTCTCGCTACTGCAATCTATGTGCAATCATCTAGTATCAATGACATACATAACATTCACAACCATTGCGAGCCAGGTTTGCTGAGCCATGTGCTGGATTTGGTGCGGTTGAAGGGATGTTGGGGTTCCCGAGTTTGAGCTATTCATGACACCAGACTTGTACGAGGGCAAGTCCATTCAAGCAGTCGTAACAAATATTTTGGCTGTTGCACGCATATTTCAGGTGAGGTGCTTGATGTACATGTTCTTGCGCAATGATGTGATAAGATTTGGACAATGATGATATTGGGTTTATCTGCGTGCATATCGTTGGATCCAAATATGACATGCTGCTAGGGGACTTCATGATATTATCACCACCATGATACGATATTGCATGAATGATTTGGGATTGCAATTGAATCGTAGCGTGATGTGGCTGCGAGCATCAATTTCATAGACGTTCACCAGTTTCCCTCTCATGGTTTGTTCTGGAACGCTTGCGGATTTGTGCTTGGACAACAATAGGTGGATGTTGCTACCCCGCCCTCAGTCAGAGAGGTTCAGACTTCTTTTGCATCAGCCAATATACTTAATACTTGTCGGTGAGTGACCAATCGTCTAGAAGAGCAGTTCTGCAATGAGAAATGTGAATGTTTAGGGAGCGTTGGTGAAACCCAAAAAGCATCTGAGCTGTTTTTCATCAATTGGCTTAGATTTTTATGTTATTGTTGAGTGTGCAAACCAGTCAAGTGTGCACAGTGGAGCTGGTGCAACGGTTTTACAAGTTCATTCACTTTGGTCTCTGAGGTGACAAAAGCGCGTTCTGTTGATTTTTGGGCACAAGTGGGTTGTTCTCCATAGAACAACTCCTACACAGCGAAGTTTGCGCTTTGTAGCTGGAATATTGGAATGAGGTGTCAGCTGAAACATGCCCAAACGGGAGGAGTGCCTTCCTGAAATTGAACGCTCCTTGCCACTCTGTTACATCTAGTGACTGCTTAAAGACGCGGAGTGGTCAAGTTACTGGGTCCTCTTGAACGTTTTTTTTATCTGGGATCTTGCCTGGGACATGATGGCGTTGGTCAGGCGGTGCAGCAAGACGGTGTACGCGACGGAGCAGATGCTGGCGCTGAACTCTGTGTGGCACAAGGTGGGATTGTACATGATATAGTTTTTCACACTCATCTCACGGCAGTCCCTTGCAATTGTGTTTATTGTTTAATTTCAGATCCTTATCGCTGCATTGCTGCGATGGTGACAATTCCTTTGGTATTCAATTGCTCATACAGTTTGCGCTGCAGTAGCCGGCAAATTCATCTGACCTCTATATGTACGTTCATATAGGACAATCTGCCTTGCGGGAAGCTGTGTCGATATAGTCATGCGCGGATTTTCTCGCTTTGGACAATCAAGCACGCATTTGTTGTCCCATGGCGCAGCATTCAAGCAGACAAGTGTATTGTCATCCACACCGGCCGTGTAGATTGAGGTTTACATTTGTTTTGTTTTGTTGTCTTGAGCCGCTGATAAGCCTTCAGCTCGTGATGCGGCTGATGAGCTGTGTTGGCTAGATCGCGCCCCTCTGCCCAATCTGATTTGCTTGCTTGCGGTCCCACTCTCCTGATGCCAAAAATATATATCCCGTTCCTCCCTGTGGTTGAACATGGTGCCCCTTCTGACTTGGGGATTGTCAGTGACTGATCCCGGCTGGTGCGTGCTCGGCGGCGTCGATTCGCCCAGTGTTGTCTCCAGACTTTCAAATCTCAACCGTAGCCTACAGTGTATGCGGAGTGGCTTTTCCCCGCATTCATGGGCCAGCAGGGGACCGAGCGAGGTGCCCACAAGTGCGCGCGCCCCCAGCTGCTTTGTGCCTCTCCAAGTCAGTTTGTTGCAAAGCGCTCTTCTGGGGCACGTAGAGATGATAGGAGCCAGCGAGCACTTACGTCTCGAAGTGAACGGAATGTGCAAGATTGAGAAGTGCCGGGCGTGTTGGCGCATGGTTTGCTCGTCTGTCTTCATGTGCATCACTCCACAGCGTTGGGTCTGGGCGGGCAGGCCTGCTTCTGCTGCGCAAGGTGCTGCCGCACACTCCCCGCTGGGTCGTACTTGGACCACGGCTCCGACCCCTACTGCAGGAGCTGCTACGACAAACACTTCCGCCCTAAGGCGAGTCAGCACCTTCTGCGGAACGTGCACCCGGCGACTCGACCCCTGAGCCGCGCTTGGCCCTAGCCCTGCTGTTCATGAGGTCTTCTCTCTGAGTCTGAGTGCAACGCTGCGCAATGATGATGATGATGATATTGGCAATGGCAATCCAGCGCATTCCAAAGAATTCGTTAGTATGCTGTGAACATTGTACAATGTGTTTTTGATTGTATGATATTGTACAACTGCAAATTTCTGGCTACGTTCATAGGTGCATGATAGGGGCAATGAAGCCACCACTTGCCCACCAGTTCTGTTCGCCAGCCAGCGCAGTCAATAGTGAAGTGTCGACCCCGATGGTAAGCGCCCGCAACACTCTTGGCTTTAGTGTCGACGAGTGTTCCGAGCGATATTTCTTGCCCCTTGCTGGTGGCCCAGTTGCTGGAGCGTGTGTTTGTGAGGCTAGTCTGACGGGCCCCGGGGATGAGCGAGCAGGGCTACCACACCGGCGCGGTAGTGCACTCATTCGAGCAGGAGCGCCCGCCCGAGCCTCCACCCAAGAGCACCCACCCGCAGGTGCGCTCTCCTCTACCGAAGGTTTGTGTCAGCAATAGCATGTCGCGTGTGCCAGGGAGGGCGAATCAAGACTGTAGACTTTGTTTGTGCAGGGGCAAAGCTATATACTTCGCGGGCAGCAACTTTCTTGCTTCAGCACGTTTGGTCATGTTCGGTGTTTTCCGACTGCTTGATGCATCCTTGAGGATCACCCCCGAGTGAAAGCATGCGTGCAGCAACCTGGAAGAATTGCTCAGGATCAGACTTACCTGGTGGCTTGATGGAGCTCAGTCTCATGCGTCGGTAGCTCGGCTTCTGGCCCTTGGACAGAGTGTCGGCTCGTACCGCTATTCTTCTGTGTTGATCAAACCAGCCTCTGTCAACCTGTTGGTGTGACCATAGGGTGCTGAACGGGATCTACAGCCAGCTCCTGATCGCCACTATTTGTGTGTTGGAGATATGCGCGCCTCCTGCTGTTTGCATTTTCGGCCCAGAGGAAAATCGAATGTGCCTAATCTGACACCATCCTACAAAAGCATGATGCAAGCCCACCAGCCCAACTTCCCTCGATGAGGGGCTTTGCTCTGGTCGCTGTACATTCATTTGTATCTCGGAGCATGACCCCTCAGTTATCTGTCATCGCAGGCGCTTTGCCCCGCACCATCCTCACCCGATCAGCGGACCAGCAACACCCCTGCTTGCAACACCCCGACACCGGCTCCAACACCCCTCTCCGCCCCCGAGGCGTCGTGCCGTCTTCCATCCCCTGACGCCCCTCCGAGTCCTTTGTCAAGAGGCGGGTTTGGCGCTGCGAGCTTGAACCGCCGCATTCAAGGCAACGTGTTTGCCCGCTACTCAGCGTTCGCAGACCAGAGTGCCGCCTCCCCCGTCGCGCCACAGTGGAGCCACTCTCCAAGCAGCCCCGTTCACCAGCTCAAGCCCGTGGCCGCCACTCAGAGCGCCCCGGCACCAGCTCATCCGCCGGCAAGTTTTCAGGGCTCGCTCATGTGCCTGTGTGTCTACGTTTCCTGACAGGGGCTTTATTGGTTTATTGACTCTGGTTGCGCACACAAGCTGTGGGCTAGAACTCTGCTGTGGCAAACCATTAGATTTGCCTTGTTTAGCGACACCATCAGGCAGGTGGTGATAAGCATGTGAGTCTGACAGAACCTCGACAGCAGTGTATGTTCATTGAACTTCATGCCTTTTCGGGGCAACCAAGCGCCTGGTTCAGTCTTTGTGCTGCCAAACCATAGCGTCCATTTATATTCAGATATCGAGACCGCATTCGGCAATGGATTGAGTTCAGTTTTGTCATGCGCACTTAGGTTGGTTGCTAGGGCTTCTGGTTTGTGTTCTCAAGTATGGCAAACTCAGGCGTCTGCATGACCATTTCCAGTTTTATGTGTGCCTCGAACTCTACTCTGCGTCGTCATTTGTTGCATAGAGGTGAAGGGCAAGGTGGAGACTGTGTTTGGTGCCAGGCGCTGGCTCCAGTGTGCGTGCCGGACCCAGCCCCCGACGAGTCCATCTCGGCAGCGCACTCGACCCTTTCTCGCAACAGCAGCATCCCAGGTCGACGCCAGCGCTATGCTCTCAACTGGAATGAAGTCAACGGCATCCTTGTTGTCGTGTCAGGGCGCACTGACGAGCACTCCATGGAGTGCAAGGAATGCTGACTCCCCTCAAAAGCACTGCCAAGACTTGATCTTCCATTGCGCAATTTGAAAAAAGGAACGCAAGGCTTATCCACAGCAGTATTTATACTTTGAGGATGAGAAGCATGTGCGCTGTTGCTCTGACCTGTCACCCTTGTCAGCCCTTAACAGAAGTCATTGTAGTCTGGACGCAGCGCACGCGTTCGTCTGCGCACCGAATGCGTTTGGGGCTGGCTGGGCCAGCGCCCCAACATGGCAGTGCCTTAGGTAAGTTGGCGCTTCGTCATCTGCTAGTGCAAGTATCGAATCACTTCGGGGTTGTCTTTTTGTTCTGTTCCACTCGCAGAGCGAACAAATGTGCAAGCGACAAGCCTTGCCGTAAGTATGGAGCCTGGGCTGACTCGGCCTCCACCTCGCGACCACGCAGATGTGCGCGCGCCGCCTCAGGTGGTTGCCTCCCCTCCAGCCCCCACCACGTGGTCCGCTACTCGTCCTAGCAGCCAAGCACAAAGGTTCGTTCAATACCCCAAATCTGAGCAAGGAGAACCCTTCCAACAGCAAAGATGCCCATGGCTGAGGCCTCCCCAACTTTGTTGTATTGATGTCCATTTATCGGACGCTCGTTCTCTCATCTGTTGAGATCGAGGCAAGGCGAAGGAAAAATTTCTTCAAGGACGCAGTGTGTTGAATCAAACAACGAGTTTTGTTCACACATCAATGTATACATCCGTCACTGTGAAAAGGATTCTGAACAGCTGTGTCATTAGCGGCTCAGGAAGTTGATGTCAATCGTGAACTAGTACAGGTTCGAAATACTTGATCATGCATTCATTGTGCGACTGCAGACTGTTTTTTGATGCCATGGCTCCAAAATTTTGTGCACCAGTTGCCAGAACATTACCTTAACCATCCCTAGCAATGTTGCAAAATTATGTTTTGAGTGTATGCCTGTCACTATTCACGGAATATGATAATCTTGGCCCTGAAAGTGGGCAGCCTGTGATGACATATCAACCGTTTTCACCTCACAGTCTCTTGCGTTTTGCTGCTACATGGTGAGGCGTTGTGATACTGGTCATGTTATGGCTGTTCTATTACTCGTTGTGTCTTTTTTAGACATTCATGCTTTCAATTCCTTGGAATCATTGATGGTGCATGAATTTCAAGCGTTTTACATGCAAGCCGTGGAATGACATCCACCGCATTAAAGAGGTCAATGTCGTGTTTGATGGCATTGGATGTGAACATCAATCATTTCAGGACCAAAGTCAGAGGTTCGTTCAATCACCTAGGAATCAACAGTGAAGTGACCCCCCCCTGTTTGACCTCCCTTCCACTGGAGACTCCATCCCCTCCCAGTTGACTCGCAAGCTGGTGTGGTCCTGTGCAGTGTGAGGTCGCCTGTAGGCGCATATGAAGACGACCATCAGTACTCGTATCTGAGAAAGCCAAGGGGGTTAAAATCAACACCTGCTGCGACGCCTGAACCCAGCAAAGGTGAGAGAAGTCCTCTCTTATGTTAGCATTCCCATCATGTGTATCATGAAGAATCGGGTCAACCGCGCACATACATGTCCACTTGCAGGGGCTGTGTGAAATTGTGTCCTAAACACATCCTACACATAAACAGACTGACTGTTGTCTTTTGTGTTATCTTTTGTGAGGCCGATTGCTTTAGCGCAAGTGTTTGCCAAGATAGAATGCAAGCAACTTAAGCGACGGTGAGCAAACTCAGTTTGCATCTGGTTTGTCACACCAGGAGGTGCGGACTTGTTCAACAGCACCTCCGACATGACAGTACCATATGAGGAGATGAAGCGAGACCTGAGTATGAATGTGTGTGATCTCTGATGTTGCATCACATTGACCTGCATGGAATTTCATGACCACTTTGTTTATCTCTCAATACTGGCATGATTTGAGCACGCCGCAACAGAAAGCATCTGAAAGTCCACTTCAAGTATGCTTTGAATGCAATTGTTCGCGTCGTTTGTTTGCTGCCCCGCTCCGGCACAGCGTGGATATATTTTCCTACCTGGAGACAAATTGTGATCCTTGTACCAATCGGGTGGAGCGCTGGTCAAAGTTCTCATTTATGCTCCATGGCTCGGTCGATGATGCAATCATCATCTGTCAATATTGTTGACAGATGGATTAGAACACCCATTCATGCAAAGGGAAAAAATTGAAAGGTACTGGCAAGTACACCACATTCAAGTGAGCGAAGATAATCAGTGGATATGCGGACATCCCTCCTCCTTAAAGTATAAGGATGGTGTGCATTATGTAGGTGCTCACGGCCGACGAGGCGACGGCAAAATGGGCACAGCTTGGCATAAATGGAGACAAACGCGAACAACACCTTGCCGATGCTGAGTTCCAACAAGTATTCAACATGTCCAAGGCAGACTGGGCGAAGCTAGCGGAGTGGAAACGGGTGCATCTACGCAAGCAACATCACCTTTATTGAGCCACCGTAGCTTGTTTGGCAGTGTCGATGTAGATACATATTGCCTGCGGAACATGAACCGACACATTATCTTGTTGCACACACCTCACAATAAAGCGACATCGCTGACCCACGTCAACACCATGGATGAGCCTTTGGATGCATTTGTATGTTCAAACGCAGCACCTGTACATTCTGCTTCCTGGATGTACAAATATGAACGTGCAAGTGTTTTGACATGATATTGCATCGTTTCCGTTCATGTGTGACAATTGAATAGCACGTTGATGCACCTGCGCCCAGCATTTAAGTGGATAGTTCTAGAGTTGCAGTGTGCATCTGAACTTTGGAACGATTCAAGAATGAATTATGAGACTCGCAATCGTGCAGCTAGTTCAGTCCATAATGCTTTTCGTGTCCATCATGGGTCAGCAGCTTGACAAGATTGAAGAGAATAGGCAGAATGTTTTCATTTCTTACCCGTGCCGAATGCCCCCAGGTGGTGTCCAATCCCATGGTCATGGCTGGACCCGTTGTGGGTGTTCTAAGTGTTGGACACTTTGTGCACAATAATAGTGTCCATGTGGATGATTGCGTCAGACTTACATTTGAAGCACTGAGATCCTTGCCAGTGTGTGGAATCGCGCACATCTTGCAGCTGGGAAACAGATGATAGCAAACAATGTGTGCCCATGTTTCATCATCCCGATCAGGAATGTGCACCCACACGCCGGGTGGTGTCTTGACAGCCTCCATGATGCCATGCGTTCGGGTCCGTTTCATTTAGACTCCCCCACAGTGATCCCAGCGCCGACCAGATGCGCCAGTTCGGCAGGATTGTCATCCCACTTCCTACCATTTGCCACCCTATCCGGAATTGCGATGACGGGGGGTTGCATAGGTGGTGTGTTCGATGAAATAACTGCAGCTGCGCCACAATGGATATTTGCGGTTGTGTTGACACAGATGAGATGCCTCGTGTCCCCTTTTAGATTGTCGTGATCGAAGTGCAATATGTACCAGGACCCATCTGACTGTTTCATTTAACGCACACTTATCTAGGGACAATCTGCCTCAACGGTCGAGGATGTCCAGTCCGCCCTGCTCCTAGGAGTGCTTTCACGACAGTGAACTTTATCCCCACCCAAAACGAACCACGAATTGCACGGTCTCCGGAAGCTACCCCAATACGAACGAACATGGCAAACCCCAGCGTAGCGGCTGTTGGCGCGGTTCGCCAAATATCGTTCGTGTTTAAAGGGTGTGTAAGCACAACCAGCCAAGTAAATCTGACCGTCGTTTTGTATGGATGTTTTGCGTCATAGGGCTTGGTGAGGCAGTGAAGAAGCGTTTTCCACGTTCGTTTAGAGTCACTAGTCTGTGACTTTGGTGCTTGATGAATACTCGCAATATGAAAAAGAACGCAATAATTTGCGCTTCTAAACGTTTATGTCAACGAATCGAAGTGTCACAATACTCACTTGTTCAAGAACTGAGTTGTGTATGAGTGGTTCGAGGTCGTCGCCTTGACAAATGCGACACACGCATCCCAACGAGTTTGTCTCACTAATCTGACGTCCCACATAATGAATTAAACCAATTCCTGAATCTGAATCTCTCTAGCAATTTTCGAGAGCTCGATCGCGTGTCATGCTCGTGTCGGTGATGAGAAACACCACAACGTACACAGTCGATAAAATTGCCTTCCTTCAAGCTTTGACTCAACACTGAACTTGCGCACGCGTACACTCACGAAGATGAACTAAGCCGAATCTTATTTACTTATCTGCAGGGACCGAGGAGAACGAGTGAAGTTGCACTTCAAAGCAGTTTCCCAGATTTGCAATGCTGTTGAACGCCGGGCAACTATGAGTGCAGCGTTGGAAAAAAGACGAAAGCCATCTTTTAGCACTGCATGCGATACTGACGAGGGATCGCGACAAATTTCGCGATTGACTCGTGCGCCCATGAAGCTTGCGCGCGGGTATGTGTACGCACTCCCTCGTGCTTCCGTGATACTTAATTGCACCGTTATTCCAGCAGTGTCCTTGCATTACATTCATAAAGAACACGCGTTCGTAGTTTCTTGGCAAGTTGATAAATGAAGCGGGACATGGAGTGTAATCGGTTGTATGCCCCCTCACGCTCTGCAGGTGTATTTTGCTTCGCAAGCTTTCGGGAGCAGTTGCTAACGCAGCTTCCAACTCCGTCACCGCAACGAAAACAGCTGACCCGCATCTTGGACAAAATTGGCAGAATTCCGTCAAGATATGCGGGGCATTCATGATCTTGGCGTTCGTGTTGACTACCCTTCTACCTCTCGGCACTTGGGCACGGTGGATTCAAGTAATCCTCGCTGCCATATTGCTTGGGGCTGGTGTGGGTCTCTTCGCCACGTTAAGAACACATGATATGCGACGAATATTACATGGTAACATAGACGGCTCGCACGTATCTATAGGAGATTACGGTGCGTATGTGTGACTAACTTGGAGACTATGACTATGCATGCTATCTTGGCATGTCTATTCACACAGTTAGCAACTCACAATTTTGCCACTTCATTCAGAAAAAATCTCCTACAGGCCTCTATGAGAATGTTATTCGTATGCGGATGCATTTACACTATATGTTTCTGCACGTTTGTATCCCGCTGATTTATATCGCAATACGTACTCAACATGATCTTCGGAAATAAACACTCAATACCCAAAACCACGCAGTTCTTCCCTTGATTGTGAAAAAATGCGCATAAGCTACGGAGACTCTTGTCTTGATAAACAAAGCACTTGTTAACCTTGTATCATGGCCCGAAAACATCCCGATGTGCCAGAGCTTTATCGGAACACGTGTAATTTCTTCAATTTCGCCTTCAGGCGACAGGTTTCAGTGCAGCTTATTTCCGGCCTTGAACATACAAGGTGCTAATATCCAAGTGAGCACAGCAAAACACATAGATCGGACATACACCCGAATATATTTTGTGCTCATTTGAAGCGTTGTTCTCAAGACGTGAATCGTCCTTTCGGTGTGGTGCTTGCTAATTGTGTAGACGAGAATCCAAGCTCGTTTTTGTCAGCCCCGCGCACTTGGGTAGGCGCTATTCGAAGTTGGCTGAGTAGCGTCTTTCAAAAAGACCTCAAGAGCGACCTTGCGATGGCCAAGCGCGAGCTAAGCTGGAAGGACGAGCAGTTGAACGCTGCAATACATAACCACAGCAAAATGAAGCGCATGCTTGAGGAGGCCAAGACGGAGGCAATCACACTCAAGGCGAGCCTGACCAAAGTGCAGGATGAACTGGTTCATGCAGAAGAAACAGGCACAAGCTCCAGTAGCCTCCTAAGGACCACCAAGCAGCAGGTAAGAGAGTTGCTGAGACCCTTTTACTGATATGGACATCAATACCAATTGTACGAGTACTGGTCATCCTGTGATTGTGGGTGCGCTGTGCATCCTTTTGCTAAGCATAGCCCGCAGGCATTGTCATGGACCTCTACCAAGTATATCATCATGGGAGGTTTCACTTCAAGAGCAGCCTCTTTTTGTTTGTGAACACACATGCAGCTTGGCGACGTGCGCAACGAAAACGCATCGCTAAAGGCTGCTCTGGAGAACCTGAAGAGGGAGTTGGAGTCCGCGACCAGCATGATGGCGGGCAAGGAGTTGGAGGAAGTTTTCGTCGCACAGAAGCTGGAGGCCACCTTGAGAGATCTGGAGGCGGTGCGAGCTCAGAACAAAACCCTACAAGAGCAGCTCGCCAGGTGCGTTGATGAGTTTGCATCAATCGTGTTCTAGAAAATAGCAAGTTGAGTCAGCCATTGGAACTGTTGCTTGTTGTTCTATCAGGCACTCTGTAAGCGGGAGGGCGGTCATCTTTCTCGTGTTCATATCAGGCCCCGCGGTGCGCACGTTTCGTGCTCCCACTCCTGCGATTGCGCAACGCATGATGGAGGTCGGCATCCAAAGCAGCCTGTGTCGGTGCAGGGGATTATGACACGCCGCTTGTTTGTCGTACTGCGTGAAACGATATCAACAATCTTTTGTCATGTAGACCGCGTTGCTTCATGTCAGATTGCGATTTCTGGTGGGTTTCTATTTGATTCTGACTGTTGCCTTTTTGCCAGATGTCGCTGCCTATTTGTCTCTGGGCCTTTGGATATTCCCTTGCTGTTTTCTAAGTTGGAACAATGAATGCATCGCGCATCAACAGTCCTGGGTTTAAGCTGCCGGTGCCCACCATGCTTGCTGTGCTATTGGAAAAAGATCGTTCAAGCTTGTTCAGCCACACTGATCTGCGAGCCGACTGCCGGAGCCATTGTACCCTGTGGAGCTGCGCAGTACCCTGCCTGTCAGTGTTCCGCCCATGACGCATACGGAATCGGGTGCTGGGCGTGGGGGTTTGTGTTTGATCGTGCAGCCTCGAAGCAGAGCTGTCGCTAAGGACCAGCAGGCTGGATTTCGCGGAGGGCCAGCTGACGGGGGTCTGCGACAGGCTGGACGCGGCAGAGCAACAGCTGGCGAGCGTTCTGGCGGACAAGGCGGAGCTATCGGCCAGCCTGGAGGAGGAGCGGGTGCGGCGGAGTCCACCTTCGCGTCATGGTGTCCTTGTGTTGCGCGCCGCGCCCGAGTAGTGTTTTGCATTCCAAAAGGAAAAACCCCCGTGGGCATGAGCATTGTGGGAGCTTGTCGTAGAAACTGGTAACAAAACGACGTGAAGACCCTTCAACAGCACTGCCTGCTGATTCTGTGGTGCGCGCCGGAGAAGCGATGCGTGATTAGCACAGCGCCGGTACAACTCCTACCCATCGCCTGGCTGGTCATCTCCGATCGGCAAACGTTAACGCAGCAACCGCCGTGTTGTCAGGTCAGTTCGAAATTCAGTATTTTCACATGGCGGACAACAGGTGCCCGGTGCTTAAGCGACTTGCTTCAAGCAGAGTGTGGCGTGTTGCTGGTTAAGGAAGACTCGGTCCTGTCGTCCAGAGTGGCTTCGGGAATTGTGATCCAACAACTGACTGCTTCCAGTCAAGGGTTAGCGTGCATGTTGACCGCATGACAGCGGCACACCGTGAGCGTCCTTCTTGAAGGCCAAGTTGGAGCATGGGTTGGTGATCTTGAACTACTGGTATATTGATGATTGTTATGATCAGTTGATTGGAATGACCACTCGATTTTTGAGGATGAAGCCAGTATGGCCTTTGATGTATTCAAAGGCAGAGGCAGTACCTTCCCATAATGGAGCTTGATCGCAGGAACTCCCATAAACCAACCCCCGCCGTAACTACCCGGCCGCCCTGCATGGGCATAGGCTGACCGGTCTCATGAATTTGTGTTTATACCCGGCATTTCTGTACGCGTTCCTCCTCATTTACTGCCGGACGCGTATTTTTTATCGCGCCCGTCATCTAATCAGGCGCCGACGATCCCCGCGTGTGCCAACCTCCAGATGCGCAGCGAGACCTTGCAAATGGTGGGCGAGGCATTGGAGAAAGAGAACAACGTGCTGGGGTCAGACCTGAAGCAGCTGCGGGAGTGGTTTGAGAAGCTGGAGATGTACAACGGCGACCTGCTGGCCCAGCTCCGCGCAATGCAGGAGAGCCAGGTGGCTGCCTTGGCCGCCGAGTCCAAGCGTGCGCTGAGCGTTGCCTTCCCTGAAAAGGTACGTGCTCGATGCCGCCCGATGCCGCGCCCAATACCCGATGCCATACCTCCCAGGTGTGTGGGGCAATGCCTGGGCGACTGGCGAGTCGCCCTTAGCCACTGTTCTGTTGCGCGCTCGCGGCGTCCGCGCGCAGATCTCCCCACGCTCTCAGATCCCTCCCGCATG
Organism: Pyramimonas parkeae; assembly: GCA_018697155.1. Classification (NCBI taxonomy): domain Eukaryota; kingdom Viridiplantae; phylum Chlorophyta; class Pyramimonadophyceae; order Pyramimonadales; family Pyramimonadaceae; genus Pyramimonas; species Pyramimonas parkeae. The sequence goes on along the minus strand of NHOP01000003.1, from coordinate 13,309 downwards.
CCAATGGGTTTTCCATGGATGTTACAGTAACTCTATGATTGTGAATTCGATTCCTTCACTTATCTTGTTTTGGTTCTCACCCTGAGCATTTCAGCCGTGTCGCACTCAGACTGTGTTGACACAAGGGTACGGGATTCGCTGATCATCACTCAAGCTTCCACAGAGGCCTGTCTTGACACGTGCGACCTACAGCCCTGACCTGGTGCGAAGGAACAGTCGATTCGTGCCCTGGCTTGGAGCGCGACTTCTGGTGGCGAGTTCAATGCCAAGGCCAAGTAACGCAGCCACCACGCGCGCATGATGATGAGGGTGCGCAGGGGATCGGTTGCAGGACCTGGATGGCTTGTGTCGGTACGAGCTGACTAAGCTCATCGCGTATTTGAACTACAAACAAGCGGGCCGCGTCGGAGTCTCCAGCGTGCACGACCAGCTTGTTGATTGGAAGGATGCGCAGAGGCAGGTTAACGGTAAGACTGTCTGCTGCTGCATGCGAGGACAGTCATGCCAATGATGTGCCGACTTTTTCATGTGCGGAGTGTGGAATTACGCGATGCGGCTCTTGATGACTTTTGATACTCAGAGGACAATACAATCTTTCTGGGGACTCCGTCATAGGTCATTCACTTTTGTCCCTGGAATGAGCTGCAGTCTTACCTTTGTCCTGTTTGGTGTTTTCTTTTTCGCCCTCAGTTAATTGTTTTTCACAGTGGTATATTTTCATTTTTTCGAAGGACTCTGCAAGATGATTCAAGTCGTGCCACCTTTCTTTGTGACTGCATTCTAGCTTCGTTTCCGAATTGCTTAAAATAGCAGCTTCCATCGAAATGCTTTCAATGTAATACTGAGTTCTTGGTCGAGGACAGTCATGTCTCCAAAATACCTTAACGGGTTGTTTCCTGTTCTGAAATTTGTGGTTAACCCCCCACAACGATTAAACCTATCCGTTTTTCTTTCCACCCTTTCGCGCACATCTAGCTAGTGTTTGTTGCTGAGAACAAGTCATTACTCACGCAAGTGGTGGGTCAAATCATTGTGCATAATTCAAATTGCAGAAATGGAATACAATGGACACACAGAGAATGAATTCCTGGCCGAGTTTTACAGAATCTCCTCCATATTGATTCACGAAGGAGACTGGTCGCAATTCGTGCCTGGACCAGTGGGTGCCAACGATATAGCGGATTCAGATATTCGAAGAACCATGCTGAGCGTTGTCCTGCAGTACTTCGCTTCAACCCTTGAATTGCCCAAGAGTGTCACAACAGAAACAAACACAACCCCCAACAACATGGCATAGGATTCCTTATGAAGCCTTCATGGGTTTTCGTTCAACAAGTTCTGTAGGACTGTTGAATGCTCAAAATGGATGTATGCTAATGATAAGGAATGAATCTGACAATGTTCATCATCCTTCTCTGAGCTACGTGCGCAATGATTCCTTCAGGATTCTGTCTGTGTGATCATTCTCTGTTGCCCTCTAAAGGGTTCCATCTTTTTGGCATGCATTTAATCCAAAAGCTTCGCTGGCGGGCTTGCACAACTAAATTTGGTAATCATGTCCGTACGCATTGATCGCAGCTTGTCACAGCTTGATTTTCTTGCCGGATCATGGTATACATAAACGTGTACGGGTTGGGTGCACGCGGCCAAGGTACCTCGGGTGTAAAGGTGTTCTGGCTGCACGACACTTTGCGCGACTCTCTGATTTCCATCACGTCGTGGACACACCTCTACATCCTGGATGCCATCAGATAGCTTTGATTGGCGTTTGGATATTTGATGTTCAATGTTCACCCTGAGCACAAATATTTCTCGAGGAGATTGGAATGACGACAACATCATCGGATCGCTTACACTAGTGTAACGAGGTTTTTCAAGAACGTTATCGCCCGCTGGGTAATTTACAACACATACAGCTACGAAGCTCAAAACCAGCAACTGCGCATGTCCACACTTCTAAGGGTAACTTCATGGGCAAGATTGGTACTACGCATCGCTGAAGTCCTTCTGGCTTGATGATTCAGCTGCGTTCTCATAACTTACCTGGATTCCCCTCTGGTATGCCAAATTACGCACACCAAGACATTGGATTGAGCGTAGTCTGGTGATACTTCGCATGCCTGAAACTGTTTCTACAGCATCATGAACGCACGGACCATCTGGATTCGGGAAACTCTGAACTTGAAGAACAACCCCACCTTGATTCAGTATCGCAGAGACCCACCCACGTTGCGAGCATCAAACATCTGGTACACGAGCAAGGACAATGGAGTCCCCAGATGGACAATATCGAAGCTGAGCAGGCTCAATATTTCTGCTGTCCTCGACGCTACGTGTCAAAGAAACTCCGAAATACTATGAACAGGAGTAGCGTTGGAACTGCCTATGGTGGTCAAGCCCTTGAGCCAGGGGGAGTGTCTTTAGAGAAGTCAGCGCTTGGGTTGAGGAAGCACCCCCGAAAGGGGAGTTCAAAATCATCCTTCAAGCTAGTATCCCCTAAAAAGTGTACCAAACCCGATGAAATCTCCATGAAACCGGGTGTTTCAAGTTCATGTGAATGAGGTGATCCGCGCTCAAGACTGGATATGGGATGCCACGATAAGAGGGCGTCAATCACATGCCAATATCAGCATGAATTCAAACGCAATCGGCCATCCACGATGTCAGATCTCGCAACCCTGTTCGATCAGTCCTTTCGCGTGTCCACGATCTGGCGCAAATTTCGTTTACGAGGTTATCGGGCTCCGAATGGGTGTGAAGTATGACAATACGAGGGAATAATACGATCCGTACGGCGATACGCCTTGGTATAGCCTTGGGAGAATCTGTGGTGAGCCGTTGATGAAATCCTCGCGCAGATTTTCATATCGATATTCTGACCCAGAACCGAGAAGTCACTTGAGGATTAGTGGACCGGCCAAATGGCATGGTTTGTTCTTGGACACGGAGGCACTGCTTGCACGTTTTCCACGGAACGACCGTTCAGTTCTCCCTACAGTGCACTCACAGGAACCGGCGATATATATGTTGCTGATCGGCGGACACTTACACTATATTAAAGGTGCAAGTATCACAGCAAGGCCATCATTTGACAGTACCAGCATATAACGCTAGAAGCATCAACGGCTATCAAGTACACCCATTGCAACATGGCGTGTGAAGATGAGCAGGTTGGGCGAACTACGAACACGGCATCGCAACGAGCGCAAGTGTCACGTGATGGCGCTCACTATATGAAATTCAATAAGCTGATCAATGAGCCTGTGCGCAAGCAGACCGAAGCCTTCATGCGTGCTTTTTGTGCAAGTCTTAAGGACCGGTAAGTGGCGACAGATGTCAATCCCACTATCAACCTTGCAAGTCAATGACGACCCAATTGTCTTTCCGTAACAAGTATATGATGCGTGTTCATCCCGATAAAACTGATTGCATTCTTCACTTGATTTCATTGATATATGGTTCACCGGAAATCTCAAATTCAAGTTGGCATTTGAAAGGATGGACCGGGCTCTCACTCCGCCCGCTTGCTGAACACAGCTTTCAAGAGATTCTGAAATTCGCCAGTTCATTCTCCGAGCTTGCCGAGGTCAACGCTGCCCGTGGAGAAGCGGCATCCTCGTCTCTCGAGGAGGACCTTACACACAGATTCCTTGAGGCACAGGGTCAAACGATGACGGTGATTGAGCTGAGGGAAGCATTCCAAGCTATCGATCTCAATCAGAATCGCAAGGTGCGAAAAATTGTAGCGAAAGGATCCATTAATTGATGCAAGAACACTGAGATACTCCTGCTTTGCATGTTCTAGGTGACGTCGAATTAGTGGAGTTCTGCGGTTGAGAGCAAATAACATCGATTATCACGACAGTTCTGTTCCTTGAAAGAGCACGCGAGCGCAACCCACGTGTATTTCATTTAGGTTTATCCACCATGCGCGCACAAAATATGTGTCAAAAAGATAATCAAGTGTACTTGGGCAATTATCTAAGAACATTGTTCAATTGTGTGCGCTTGGCATCACATGAGTGCGTGGATCATTATTGCAGAAGCATGCATGTGTAAATAAGGTTTTTCGGATTTTCTGATATTTATGATGATTAGCTCACTAGACGATCAGAAATGGTTTCGCTGTGGGCCTTGCTGTTTCGGGATAATTGTATTCAGTGGGTCGATACCCAAGGATAACCCACAGCCCAGTCTGTTTCATTGAGCCAAGCAATTAAGGGGGAATACATCAGCATCTTCATGAATTTAATTCACGTATCATCAATTGCAAATTTCATTCGCTCTGATATTTTTCAATGAATACATTTTCATCAGGTCACATTTGACCCTATTGATGAAGTCAAAATATGACCTAGAAAAACTGCGACATGCACATCATTTCATTGTAAACATCTGCCTGATGATTCTGAGCAGATGAGCTTCGTGGAGTTCTTGCTTTGGAAGTACGACAAGAGTGTGGAAGCTCTGTTTGCGGAGGTAGAGCAGGAAGACTTGCCGATTCTAGGTGAATTAGATGCAGCTCTTGCAAGTGTAAATGCCCATGCAAATGTGCGGGCAGCACACGACGCAAAAATAAAAGAGCTTGAAGAGAAGGTGGCAGTCGGTGGATTTCATGGAATCAAAGCAACGCACGAACTCGAACTGGTACAGTCATTTCTCCCATGTGCCCCTCTGTACACTTTTCCTTTTGTTTCATTTGAGAATGAGCAAGAATGGCATTCCCAAGGTGATGTCAATTTACCTTCAAAGAGAAATGCCACAATCTTGAACATGATATCAGCAATGGGAAATGCATTTGTGTTGCTGGAGGATACAGCTACCGTCCATTCACCATATATTTTGTGCAAACAAATTGAAACCAGCCATGCACATGCAGTTACGACAAAAGCGCCGAACCAAAGAGAACATGGAAGCCATGGCCTTGGAGGCACGAGCCAAGGGTGTACAGAAGCAGGCAAATGCTGCAATGGCTGAGTACAAGGAGGCACAGGAAGAGGCCTGGAAGCAGGAGCAAGCGAAACTGCAGGAAGAAAAGGAGCAGGAGGAACTTGCACGCAAAGAAGGACGCAACCGTCTCGCAGACCGAATCGGGGCAATGGGCTTATCTTAAAAACACATTGAAGATTGCGTTTCAATCCAGCTTCATCCACCGTTCATCATGTGATGGCCATTTCGTTTGTCTTCTTATAAACACCCTAAATATTGCGCAGCTGCCTTTTGCAAACATTTACTCCACCGACTCATTTCCTGAGAGAAAGTGTGATACAAGGACATGACAGTAGCTGACAACTGTCCTATGATGTAAATTCGATCTCATGCTATATCAATATCTCAAGACCTGTGTGTAAGAAAGTTTAGCGAGCGGCACATGATGAGTGGTGCCTAACCTGTACCAACAGCCTGCTCTCCTAGTCAATTGAGATCTCTGTTGGCCCGGAGTTTTGCTTGTCTAGGGAGGACATGGCAGATGCCTGCGCCTCTTCTGGCGTCATCTGCATGCAAAAGACCCACACAGGTGTCGAAACATACCCTGATTGCAATCATGAACCATCATCATGAAATACACAGGTGTACATGGTGCATGAACATGCACAGTAAACGGCTTGTAGGCGAGGTATCTCGACCTGCTCTGCTCAAGATTTTCAGTTGCCGCACGTACCCCAGCCTTCTCTGCGGTCCTATCTATCCACTCCTTCAAGGGGTCATCGTCCACCTCTAGGCGGAGCAAGCCAGCAAACATGCCCCCGAAAAACGCGACAGGTTCCTGCGCCATGGACCAAGGAGCATCAAGATACAAACACTGACTCTGAAAGCCTTTCCTTGCATGCAATGCAGTCGTTCTAAATTGTTGTAGACAGCTTATATCTAGAGGTCAATGTTAATTCACAAGACACATGCGAACATGCTCAATCAACGGCATCCCGCACTTTGCTTGAGCCGTCAAGCTTCAAGGTGCAATATCAGGATGTTTACGATTGAAGCACGCCTCAAGGGACTGGAACCTGCACAGCTTGTTTCAAGATGGGGTCCTCGATGTTCTTGGCGAGCTCACCCAACTGCTTCTTCACTTTCTGTCGAACATCGTCTAGGGGGTCTTGAGCATCGAAGCTCGCGTGAACCATAACAGACCTGCCGAGGAGAATAACGCACACAGAACACATACAGACACCCATCGTGGATCAACTACACCCAAAACCAACATATTGTGTTGATATCTCTCATCTTGTGTTTGAACAAAGGCCATCGTCTCAATGTTCTCTCGGCGTATCGAGACACTCGCCAACTAAAGAATCAAGGATGGCAACTACAGTTTGCAGTTCGGGTACAGCATACATTGTGCTGGTTCTCGCATTTACAATTCCTCATGAACTTGCGGTGCAGAGCACACCAGCACAAGCAGCATGCGTATACACAGGTGAACCACACCTGGGTGTGGAATGCAGAACTCTCTTCGCAGGCTTTTTTGAAGATCCAAGAGAGCAGGAGCTCAGGCAGGTGCGAGGAATCTGTGACAAAACAGGGGGGCATCATTGTTATACAGCATGCGATTCAAATATTTCAGTAGCGTCGCATAATTTCCCACTGCTCCATGTGCAGGAATAAATACGTATTTATACGTACTTGCGTTGACGCTAAGCCTCCTCCAGATATCTGATGGAGTTGTCTTTCAAAGTGACAGTTTTGGTACCCAGCAGGAGAGTGTTCACTAATACAAAGCTAATACTATAAACACAACATGGTTGAAAAGATACAGAATCCCTCAGCGCGAGAGGATAGCTGGGTAGGATTCAGAGAAAAATAAGTGATGCGATTTCATAAAGAATTTTTCATGCACAAGAGACATTTCACAAATCTATGCCGTGGATGTTTCATCACTCTATACTTTTCCCGATGCATAGTCATGCTCGCGAAAACGAGTGAACACATGTGTTCACGAAAGCTAGGAGGAATGGCCATAGACCAGCCAAATACAAAATATCATGCCTCCCTCTGTTCATATTATACTAATGCTGTCGAAGATGGCGATCAGCACTATGTTTCCATCATACTTCGCGCATAGTACACCAAATGCATTCAGCGTTTAGATTTGCACCGTTCAATATGTGGGTCCAACAGACAAATGGGCATTCGAATAGAAAAACTGTTGGAAGTATAGCAGCTAATGATAACTCAAAACAACCCTACCAGCACCGTTGATTGCAGAGCGTGCCAAACCCGACTTATCAATGCACTGCACAAAACTTTCTGTGGGAAGTTGTTGGCCGAAATGCAGAATGCCGCCATCGCGGTGTTGTGGAACAACGTTCCGCTTGTGGGGTGGTTTAAGAACGTGGAGTGCGAAATCCACGACTCGACAAATACATCTCTCGCTTCGAAATGGAAATACAATGGTCAACCTACTAAGATCACTTCCCGGGCCACACTTATATTTCATGAAATGTCGCGCGCTTTCGCCGGCATACGCAACATACAAGGGCGATGTATCCGCACTAGCCCTTTGTTGGTCTCTTGCGTAAAGTTATCATTCACATCCACAATAAGCACGCACAATCAAAGGAAATTCATTTACAAGTTTTTTTCTCGATTTCATATATTTTCGAACTTCGCTCGGGGCGTACTGTATCTTCGACAAAGTTCTCTTCAACACTTACGTCGACGGTGTATTTACTTGGGTCATGAGCGGGGTGAACGTGTAAACGCACACCCCTCGACGTCACAGATTGATTAACGGACCCATAGCATTCATCGATCACCTGGTGAAGGACTAGCATGATTCTTGAGCGGAACTCGAGAAGCCGATGTTCGCGTACTCTAGGGCGATGCGCGACGTTCCACGTGTGCGTGAGCAGCGACACCACGGGAGCGTGCACAGGATCGTCAACCATCGCATGGAACCCTGAATGGCTCAATAATCCTTAATGGCCAAACCCATGGGAAAGGGGTTGAAGATATCAAGCAAGCCCCACGAGCAAATTCACCTGTACCCGGTGCCCCCTCTTGTGAACAATCAATAAAATGATCAATAATCATGATAGTGAACCGTCTTCACACGGAGGGTTGGTGAAAAAGCGTGGGTAAATCAAACAACCGACCTCTATCCATAATTCTGATGGGTATGTGTAGCGACTCTCCACTTGTCTATGTTCGACAATCGCACCACACATGATCGGAAGCCGCAACCTCAGTCCAAGGTGCAGGGTGGTTACCCGCTGAGCCATTGGTGATCGTCTCGCATCCCACGATCATACGTATCTGCACTACAATTAATTCCGCTGAAGGGAAGGACCACAGAATGGTCTGATGTTAGCCTGATATCTCCGATTGTACATGTTGGAGTTCCTCTATATTCGGAATCTTGACCTCTCGTGTCCTGGGGGGTGGTGATAAACAATAATTATATAAATACAAAAATGGTGTCCAGGCACTGCACCTAAAAGGCAATATCCTTGCATGATGCGAGATGATCAAGTATGTGTTGAGGATCCAGCGCTCCAGTTTGTTTATCACCCAGCTGCGTACATACCATGCGTGACGTGCGAATTACCCAGCTGTCACTCTGCAAGTCTCCCGGTGCTCTGGCTATCGATTCATGTCAAACCCGTGTGGTGATGTGTCGATGTGAAGACGGGATTGTGTTCCTCAATTGTGCCCCCTTTCCCATGACGTCGAGGAACAAATTGGGAAATCAACAGGGTGCGAGCGCGAGCATGACTGGGATGCCCCGACTGTATGCTGGTCATGCATGAAGCGGGGCGCGCTACCGGCACAACCGACACGCACCTCCCGCAAGAACTCCTCCGCACACGACCATGGGCGAATCTAATTCCAAACTGTGGCTCGCTGTCGGCAGCGTGAGCGCTACAGGTGCCGTAATCGCGATGATAATTGCTGGGAAAATGCTTGCCCCAAAGGCATTGGGCCCGCTGCCCGCCAAAATGAAACGACTTTTGTAAGTAGTCAACCGACGGGGTTGGGTGATCAGTGTAACCCATACGAAACTCAACGTGCGTCACAATACTGCCCATGATATTCGTCCCAGCTTCGTCGTGGATATTATGCTTTTCACAAAAACGCCTGAAAGCGTCATCGTGATTCCATATCGTTCCCAAGACATGATTCCGAGAATGCACGAAACAGCTACGAAGTGGTGGTCGGATTACCAACCCGATATTCGTCGAGAACCTTTCTACGGCCCGTTCAGCATTTTTGTCATTCCTACGCGTGAATTTGGAAAATCGCATGCAGTTCGCTGAAACATTCCTGCGATATATATCCGATTGCCATGAGCTGATACGAGCACTAAGAACACAACCTCTTTCTGCTAGTTTGAGAGTGGTCGGGCAGTTGTTCGGACCCTGGGCCCGTGTGCCATGTTGCATGGGCAATATGAAGATGTATGATATGCAGGTTTATGTTCGGATGCCAATAACGATATTCGGAATTCGTGCTCCATGAATCGGATCCTTTATAGTTTTCGCTGAAAGAGTGCACACAAGTTTTAGGAAAGCCTGGAATGTCTGGGGTAAGCCTGGAATCTCTTGGGTTGGGATTTTGAGATTAGTTTGTAAAGTAGATTCCATGTTGCTTGAGCAATCCTTTCAGGATGACCACACCACTTTCACTGTGCAGTTCTTTCTCGTTGTGTATCACGCTGAGCCATTGTAGTTGTTGCTACATCAACATAGCTGTGCTTTTGGATTATTGAATTCCTCGTGTTGCTAAATGTTTCCGCAACCAAAACAGGGTGATAGCGCCAAACGACGACCTAGCAAAGGTAGTTCTGGACGTTCGTGAAGTGGACTTACCCAAACCACAATCGGGTCAGGTTCTTGTGAAGATGGTGCGTTTGCGTGCTTATCCAGACATCGGGTCTGCTCATGCCATAACTTGTATTTCTCAAACAGTGTTTTCAGACAACATTTCGAAATTCAACACCTTATGACCTAAGGATTTCGCTCACAATTCAATGAAATGACATGAACTCATCATCTTGGATATCAGCGAAATCTAATACGTATTGCTTAAATGGTCACAAATGTCTAGATGCCAACGCATGCATGGCCTGAGCCTGACTATTGTATTGAACTTTGCATTCAAGTGCAGCCCATGGTGATTGCGATGCATCAATATGTGTGGACTTTACAGTCCTCGTATGTTGTGTACGAATGACATGTGAGTGATCTGCAGGCTGCAGCTCCCATGAATCCGTCCGACTACAACTTTTTGAGAACCAAGGGGAACAACGTGGAGTATCCTGCAGAGTGGGGCAACGAGGGCAGTGGAACGGTGCTAAGGCCATAGTTTAATAGAAATGTGTGTATGTAGCATGGTTTGATGATCTGTGATTGACAATGCTAGCAACGAATGATATGCTTGCCCGATCACTGGGTATACTTGAGTCGATGGGTGCACCCGCGAAGTGCCCGTCAGTGTTATGTCAAACCAACATAGAGTTTCTTAGTGCGGGGGGGTTCCTTTTTTTCGTTGGTCATGTAAAATCGTTTTTCGTGTCAAGCAAATGCGACTGCATTTACATGGCTCAGGAGTGCAGTTTCGCGCGGGCAATTTGATCTCACTGGACATGCTTGTGCCTAAACGGGGCATGTCTGGTGTGGCGTCATTGACTGCACTGTGCCATCTGCGCACAGGTGGTGGCCACGGGGGGCGGGCTGTTGGGGGTATCCCTGCTGGGGAAGAAGGTTGCCATCATGGGATCACGCTTGGGCACTTTCGGGCAGTATGCCGTATGCTCTGCCATGACCACGTTCAAGCTGCCCGAAGATATGCCTGCAAAGGACGGGTACTTGAAAGCCTTAAGAAAGGGGTTTTGGGTTTACTGAGCACTCAGGACCGTGTATGACCAACCCAGGCTGCGAGGTGTCCTTGTGAAATTGGCGCGTAATGCAATTCCACACACCCGACTGCACATGCACACACCCTGCACTTCCAGCCCGCCTGAGATGCTATTTGGAGCTCGCTCCTACATATCCCTGATGTTAGAGCAGCACAGATGAAAGGGAGTGCTCTGTTAAAGGTTAAACCATTTTTTGTTGTTCTAAAACGGGATCTGAATGTTCACATATTCTGCAGAAATGGGGTTGTTTGCGGATGCTCACAGGTGTGGATTCACTGTCAATCCTTGGACCGCAATAGCCATCGCAGAGACATCCAAGTGAGCTATCTGCATGTACCAGCAGCTTGCAAACTGGATATTGACATGCCCTTTTTGCATTTGCAAACGCTTGATATGAGCAGTATTGATTTGTAGAAGCGGAGCGTTTATTTCCGAAGTATGTTCAGTACTGCACTTCCTGTGCATTGAGATCATTTTCCATGTCTATTTTTGTGTCTGAAATGACTGATATGAGAATTGATGTCTTGGCAGGAAGCACGGCGGAGTACTGATTAACACTGCAGGGGCTAGTGCCCTTGGTAAAATGCTTGTTACCCTTTGCATCAAACGCAAGCTTACCCTGATTAATATCGTGAGGAGTGAGGAGCAGGCTCAGCTTTTGCGCAAACTGGGGGCCACCCACGTCCTGGTACGAAGGCGTGCTTGTGATCTTGGGGAAGTATTTTTGAAACTTGTGATCACATATCGATCACTGGGATCAGAAAAATCATGCAGCTTTCTATGCAGAAATTACAGCGTTGTTCAAGGGCAGATATTCATGTTACGCATACATGAAGTGCAAAATGTGTTTGCCCCATGCAACAAGCTTCTTTTGGAGTCCTCCAGAAATGAATATCTAGAACAACAAGGATTCTTGGCCGACCACACGAATGGAGACAACGCCCACTTGCTGTGTACAACAATGCTGCGCACCCTGTTCGCCGCAGGCCCTCACCGTTATTTTTCTGTAGCTAGTATACCCAGTTGGAGTTCAACCTCTGGATAGACAGCAGTGTCACTAAAGACAAGATGCTGCTATGCATGATGTGCTGAATGCACCAATTGACATTTCACAGGTTTCGCCCAAGGTCATCACGCTGGAGGAGAGTATTGAGAAGGAAAAGTTCAGCAAAGCATTAAAGGACCTGATCCAGAAGACAAAGTGCAAGTGTGCATTCGACTGCATTGGCGGATACATGACTGGGCTACTGCTCTCTTTGGTGCCCTATGGTGGCACGGTGTATGTTTACGGTATGTGCAGTGTGTGATGTACATGCAAACTAATTTGTAGGATTCACTCTATGATTGAGGATCTCTGTTATGTGAGATTACGTCACCTCGTTCTTCATGCAATTGTGCATGTATGGTTGCAGGGAGGATAGCGGATGAGCCCGTAGGCGGGCTGGGAGCTCTGGATCTCATTTACAGGTGCGCTCCAAGTCTACAAACAGCTCTTCACTGTATTATTTCTGGTATTGCGTGGGTATGAAACCAATATACTGCCCTCCCACGAGCCAGCGATCACATCTACGGGATTGCTTACAAGCATACAACAGTGGCACAGCTCTTATTCTATTCTGTGCGACATGTTCGGGCTGTGATGATGTCTTTCTTGCATCTCTTTTCACATCGTGTCATCATCAGGAGCAACAAGTATTCGGTTTTGCTGTGCTACAGGAACAAGCAGGTCAAGGGTTTGTTCCTTGGGAACTTCATCAGAGACTTGGGGTTCTTTGGGGTGTTGAAGACTAGCAAACAAGTATCTAGTCTACTGACAACTGATTTCAAAACACAGTTTACAGACTACACCATGGAGGATGCTACGAAGAAAATCAAAGAAATGGCAGGCGAGGGTCGATCACTCACCAATGCGAAGGCTCGAGTTATCTTCGAGTGAAGCACTCAGGTTGAAGCTCATCGCAAGTAAGTATGCTCAGGCAATATGCTTGGATATCTGGGATTGCCATGATAGCTGTAGTGCCCTGAGCCGTGTACGACAAAACGTCCGGTGGCATGTTGAAGTGCCACCGGACACATAAACGCTTCTCCAGATGGACCATACTGACACATTTTGTGTCAAAACAATAGTTTCCGTGTATGTGTGTGTGTGTGTGTGCGTGCGTGTGTGCTCGTGTTGTATCAATGGACAACCAGAATAAGTCTCAGGATATATCTTCTCAATATTTTGTATGTTTTGCAAGTGTCATGTTGTGCCTTGTGTTTGTGGGCATCTCCAGAGAACAAACCCAAGATTGAGATGATGTTCACAGTCCTAGCATCACATTGCTTGATTGCACTTCTTCACCACTCTCGTTGCACTGTCCTCTGGTGATCTGACACTGCTCCTTAACAATTCCTCTCTGGTGCTAGCCATCTCCTGTCATCGAACAAAAACCCTAGGGGTTGTGTGGA
>NHOP01000002.1:0-33319 GCA_018697155.1 Pyramimonas parkeae | reverse complement strand
GGAAGCATACACATTGCAGAATTCAGGATGGTGGAGGTTGATTGTGGTCATGATATTCACAAACAAAATTCTGGGCGATGAACCAACAAACAGAGCTCATTGGCCGGCAACCAAATGCATGTGAATGCACAGAGATAGGTTTGTATATAGATATACACAGATCAGCAGACTATCCTGATGGGTATGTCCAGATACCTTCTCCTTTGACCGCGCAACGCGTGTTTTGACATAATGCACGATTGTTGAAGCCGAATCTACGTGCCGTAAGAAATCAACGCCAGATTCAATTGACATGGCTCCCGGCAGGTTGGGTAATCGTAATGCCCATTTACATGTGAAAATGTATGCGGAGCACTTCCTCATGTTTCGAGTTTGGTTTCGCACTATGTGAGTTTATGTGTTGCCAAAGAGCTTTTGTAGTCTACCATGCTGCAGGCCTTGGATACTTTGAAGTGAAGACAGTCTCCGCGGATCTATCAACAAGTAGAGCATGCGTTCGGCTATCGAGTTGTGATAGTAATCCAAAAATGTCGATTTCGTTGTTGTGGATGGTTTGAAGTCTTTGTTGATCATGATGGAGATGACGAGATACTCCTTATTGGATTCTACGTTGTATGATATTTTACATGTGTCTAATCTGATTCAAAGGAATTCAAGGATTCCTTGTGAAGAAATAGGATGTAGTTTGTGACTCAGTTGACATGGCTTCAAGCTCACTGGGTGGACTTGGTGAACCTGGTTTTGGATTTACGCGTATGCCAAGGTAAATTTACAAACATATGCCAACAGATAAACTAAGTTTCTTCTTAAACGTTTTGACTGGTCAGCAGTGTTTTCGAGGTCGCCGAATATGCGTCGCTCTGCAAAGATGGCTTAAATGATCTGGTGCCATGATTTGCCTCAATATCGGACCGATAAATCCTCTGAACAAAGCGACACAACCTGGCTGTGATCGTTTACAGATGCGCAACTATTTTCTGCTGATGGCTCACGCACAAGTCACATCGCCCAACAAGCTGCTCGGCAACACGGTGGCCGTCCTTCAAGCTACAGAGATGCACATCTTTCTCCTAAAAACCTTGGATGTCCTGTCGTTGATATACCACGAGGTGCGGCCACGTCATCTTCGATGGAAGCAATTGGGACCAAAATGTAGACTCTGTCTCATTTGTTTTATTACAACTGCCTTCACAACGCCTCGGAGAATAAGATCTTGGTACAATGAGGCATGCAACCAAACAGGCAGTTTCATGAAGCCCTGTGAATCTGGACCACCGATGTGTGTAGAGTTGTGTGGATGTGTTCATATATTGGACATATGAGATTTTCTCAATTCGCCCAATGTATGTTTACCGCTTCTAGTATGAGAGTACGTTGTAGGATTGCAGAAATTCAAGCATAGCGGTTCATGAAATGCCTGTGCTACTAGTCAATTGAATTTAAGTTGACCTGCCACCTTCAGGCAGTACAGAATGAATTGCCAAGGCACACTTTGTGTACCCATGAGACTCAAACTGGTGACCTGGCACAGAGCCTGTCATTTCGCCAACACAGGCAAAATGTGTTTAAGCACCTCTGACGTTTCTAAACACACCTGATAATCATATTCCCCAGCCTGTCTTCAGTTCGCATATAGAAGGCTTTGTTTTGCCAAGAGCTGAAGGATCTTCAAGCCCACCCAAAAACACATACTGATGTACGTGTTTCAACTTTTGGGGCCCAAAACTTGCGAACTAGTTCTGAACTAGTTCCCTAGAGGCACTACTATCTTTATTTCAGGAATTGCTGTCTCCAAGCCTCCTATAATTGCGTATGCTTTGGAGGATGCGCCTTTCCATCCCAACCTTTGGCGATCCTCGTTGATCCTGGTGATGTAGACAGTGCACTCGTTGTCAGCCCTTGCATGGTTCACCCCTGCACTCAGGTCTCAAGGCAAGAGCTTCTGGACGGTTGTTTGGCGCCGAGCAATCGAACTGTGACTGTTGTGCTGTGCGATGATGCTGCTGACGTGAACTCGCTCTATTCGTCCAACATAGTGGGGGCCAAGGTGATGTCTCGAGGAGGCTCCAGCGGGGACGTTGATCCAGGCGAGGTGCGTAGATTTATCCTGCTTCACCACAGTGCATTGCATTCATCATCCGGGCACCAAGTTATCTGATTGCGCAATATTGCACTTGTCTTCTTGGCAAGTTTGATTTCTTGGTCCACCTTGCTCTCGAAAATTGTTGTCTCACTCCCCCTTCCCCTAATCAGAAAGGCAAATCTATGTTCCTTTGACGAAAGGGCTTGGCAGGCATCATTAAGATCCTTACCTCATTTTGGATCAGAACTAGGGTGAGGAGTCTAAGGTGTTTGGCCGTTGAGCAAGAAGATATCGGTCTTTCACCTAAAAGTTTGCAATGACTTCTCTTGTGTGATTTGCAACAACAGCAGTGGGCAAACCTCGGCTACCTTCTGACCATCTGCTGTGGGGATGATCTGCGGAAATAGTTGACAAGTTACGATCTTGGCACCTCCTCTACTGCCCAATCCAAGCATATTTACTCCTCACATGTGTTGCCGTATGTGTGCGCTAGCAGTATAAAAGTATTTCTAGTGCGAGTATGACTTTCACGTACGCCGCTCTGAGCCCCCGGGCGGGGGCTCTTTCTGCTTGCTTACCTTCATGAACATGTTTATGGATCTCATCCTGAGATGCAACAACACGCAGAGCTTACATGGCATCATGGCACAGACAACAAACAGTTCCTTTCGTATGGATGTGCACCAGTACAATATACCGCATGCACGCCATTATGACACACATCTCCTTGGAATATGTGTTGCTTATGTTAAGTGTGTATGACTTAATGCATGAATTTCAGATCACCTCTTGAAGAATGAAGCTAGCATTTGACTCTGATGCCGCATGCTGATTTGTGGCTTTCTGTCCAGTAGGTAGGATTTTTGTCCGTGTACATATCTTGATTGGGATACTGACCCTGTGAGTGGCAGGGTAGGGCAGGTTATGTTAAACAAGTTGCAATGACAATTCAACATCTTTTTGTGATGACCCTGAAAGTCCATGTCAACGATACACGTTTCACTATGTTGCATAGAACACCGCAGGATTCGTGCGCTGATCTCTGCACTTCTATGTGCATCAGACTGCTTGTCTTGTACACTAAGCTGCAGTCCTTTACCTGTGCTTGTTGACGTATTTCAGAGGATTACTTTAATATTTGCCTCCATGCCTATTGGTCGAGAGTTTCTCTGATTTCAGCACAGTTTACGGAACCTATACAACACCCATACAGATTAAACACATGACAGTTCATGAATTTGCTATGCAGTTGCTCGCAGATTCATGAACTCTCATGTATTTCCTATGCAGACATGATATATACTGTGACCACACTCCTGCTTCGCAATACTCATCACCACAATGCATGCTGCAAATCATGTACTTGACAGGTATCCAGTGTTCAGCCCAAAATTGAATTCGTGTATATTGATCGATACAAAGTATGTCGCTTCGGATATCCTCATATGCTTGTACCATTGGGTTGGAGGATCATGTCCATATCCACTGTTGACATTCTCGCAATCAGTAAACCTACTGCTGGGAGCCTGCGCAGTGCAAGGAGTCATCGATCAGTCCAATGGAAAATTCCAGGCTTGCATACGCACAAATGATGTCCATCTCTCTGTGACTCCAATCCGATATGAACTCGAGCCCGGGGCATGTTGGTGTGTACAATCGACAGCAAAACACACAGGCACATGGACTGTGTGTAGAATGCTTCTGGGCAAATGTCTTGCACATGATTATGACCAAACATCTTTACAAGATCAAACACGAGATCCTCGGAGACTCTCAACAAGCAAGGCAAACTCAGCGACTGTGTTGTGAAGCTGAAAATGCAAAGTTTGTGTCATTTACATGTGTAAACAACAGCGGACTTGTCCGATGGGGATTCCTGGAAGCGTGTTTACACTCTGTGCCTGATGAGACAGTGTGCGGGTTTGACCCGGAGTTTCATGGTTATACAATGAAGTAGTGCACTCTGTCGACTATCTCACTTGATTAGAAGCGTTTAGGTTCATGTGCAACTATGTACTACAATTCCTTGTTCCTTGTCAAACAAACACATGTGGGAACATATGTGTTCATTTGACACACATTGCGTAACAGCGTTCCCCACTTTGCGAGAAGCCATGTAAACTGAGTCACGTGATATATTTTACCACTGCATAGGCCAGCAGCGAAAATCAGGGTGGAACACTTATAACACAGAATCCATTACGGTATGCCCCATCCTCCTAAGTTTGTCTTCTGATCTTTGCACATCAACATGTGCCAAATGTGACCCTCGTATATGTACAGATGTGTTGTTGGGAAATATGTTTGATGTGCAGGTGCTTTTCACCTCGGAGGATCTGCATCGCTGGGACCACCCCTTCAGCTTTTTGATGGTGACTACGCGCAAGTGGGCCCAGGACCCAGCCAATATTCGCATCTTACAATACTTCACTGCAGTCACCGAAGTGTACGACCAAAATTACGCCCTACAGGTGGGCCTTTTGCTTTTTCTGTCTCAATAGCCTTGGGGCTTGGTTTCTGATGATATACGTCTGAGAATTTTGCATGTGCAGTGTTATCAGTTTGCACTTATTGTCTAGTTGAACCTTGGGCGGTCTTCAGTAATGTGCAAATGCGCAACTGTTACAAGAACAAGGCAGTGCATAATATCTATTCTAGCTAAGGTATTCTGAAACCCAGGTTGTATGAGAAGGACTGTAGAAGGGACACTCTTTGATATCGTACCCTTTAAGCCGGTGGTTCAAACACTGCAAGCTGTGCAGAGTCCGCTACGTCAAGATGAATACAGTAGAGATTCATTCGCCATCGGTGCAGTCCGCTGGCCTTGCCGAGCTGTTTTCGGTCAAGGGTTAAAACTATGTCTGGAAAATCATTGCTTGGGGATCAGCCAGGACAGATTCAATCACAGAAACCTTCCATACCATTGACTTGGCAAGCATGGGATGAGAGGTTTCTGCCTCTATCGGCAATTAGCATAGGGCTCGCTGGCTGTCATTTCTGCTTTGAACAGCATGTGACCTATCCAATTGTAAAACTGGGCCCAAACATAAACGTCCAGTTTAATACGTTTCTATGCACAACTCTTTTAACAAGTTCTCGAAGCAGGAATTGCTTCATGTTCTGCGTCCACAATCAACAGCAGTACGTAGCCCGATATGGCGCTCGCAAAGGAGGGTTCTTCGGTTGGTAGCATCTTCGATCCAGGCGTGTATGTAGCTCATTGGGCTAGAGTATTGTGCTCACAACCCGTAGCCTCCGGCATATCTTCCGTATACCTGGGGGGCCTTCCTTGCTAGAAGATGCTCCAGATTCACAAGGCCAGGTTGTGTCGACTAGCATACATCTGCATATCCCCCTCAGCCGCGAATTGATGCCGTGCAGTTCTTTGGGGCGCCTTGACCTCGGACCCTTCTGGTCTGGATCGCGTGTGTGCATATGCTTGATTGCAGCCCTTCAACTCCTCCAGCCCCGAGATCCTTTACATGGCGAAGGTTTATCTGGCGCTAGCTGGTAGCAGCGTAGTGGGAGGGGTGGTCCAGGGCATGTCACCGAACACCGAGGCAGGTGTTGCAGCGACCTTGGCCGCAGATATGCCCATATACTACTATATGCAGACAGAAGACAAGTTCTGGGAGGAACGAATGAACCAAATGTTGGACAAGTCCGTACTAACAGAGCTGGTTCGTACTCTCTCGGACTCTTATTGTGCAAAGGCTTGCTAATGCAAGGCCCAGCGGCTGTTGGGGTTTTGGATGGAGAAGCTATGTTGTTCAGCCATTCAGATAAACCATGATGAATGTGCACAATGCGGCTGTTGTAATATAAACAAAATGTGTACTTTCTTCGGATGGGGCTCCTTGAAACGACGGTAACTGCTGGTTAGTGCATTCAGCTCATTTGCGTTGAGGACTGCTTTGGTGCCTTGTCCGAGCCTTTTAGCCGGATGCTCCTATGACGAGTTGTAGCTGTGTGGTACCTTCACTCCTGTATGTTGACTCGTGCTATCGGAATCTGCCTGAACTGACGACCGGTTTCAAAACTCTGCACACCCCCAATAGTTTGTGCCACAGGTTAGGTTGATGATACAAAATACAGCATTCATGATGAATGATCAACGCTGAAATTGATGCTTTTCGAATTTACATCCGCCGTCTTGGATATTAGCTCACGCTTCTCACCAAGAGCAGAACAGTGCGCAAGCACTGTCCTTCTTTAAATTGCCTAAACCACCAGTGTTTGAGGGTGCAAGCCACATATTGCTCGGACTCTTCTTGAAGGATTCTTGGGGTTTGAGGGCAAGAGCCACATTCAAGGCACCTGGTTGTTCCCAGCTTTCTCCAGCTTTGTTTTCCAAACACATGCCCACGCCATTCATGATAATGACATGAGCAAACTTCGAAGGATGTCCTTGAGACCACAACACAATTTTGTTCCAAGTAGAATGAGGCCTTGTGAGCTGTGCAGCCCTATGCACCCTTTTGCAGGTGTTGTAATACGTAAATATACGCAACATCATCTTGGTTTAGGGCAGGTGTGTGCAGGGGTGGACATGAACTGTGATGTGGGATGACATAATTTCCAGAAAGTCATGTACAATGAAGGAGTCTAGATGGTATCACTTGTACCTGTTTTCCTCACGTCGCAGGCGACAAGCAGCGAGCTCTTCTACAAGAACGACTGGAGCACAGGGAGCATGGAGGCATTGGACTTTGAACGTCATCTGGACCTGCGAGTGTACGACGGTCTTGAGGCGATGGTTGATGTTGTACGAGGTTCCTTTAATTGGACGCCTGGGCAGTCCCCGGGTGTGCAGGAGCTTCCTCTACCCATGGGGGCGTGGGACAACTGGCCTCCTCCGGGACAGGGCAACTTCTGCTCAGGAACTGTGCTGCTTGCTCCCAGCGCCTCAGGCACGTTCTCGGACGGACACATGGGGCAGGGGGCGTACGCGCCCGGCTCGTTTTGCGAGTGGATTGTGCCACACCACCAGTCCCAGTCTGCTAACGCCGCCGCAGCTGTGAACAAGTCCACCCCTCTTCTACTGGAGTTCCGCTTTCTATTTCTGGAGCCGATGAGCGAGAAGGACTCGGTGCAAGTGGTGGATCCTCTTGCCCCCCACCGCCTTCTGGCGCACTTCCGAGGCATGGTTTCGGGGGGGGGCGTGCGCGCTGCTGGGCCCTTGGCGGTGTGGTTCAGCTCCAACTCGGTGCGACGATTGAATTCAATGGAGATGGAGATGGGATTCGAAGCGGTGTATTCTCATATGGGTTGCCAGGAGGACCCACGAGGATGCGGTGCAGGGATGTGTGGCGACGACGGCGTGTGCGTGTGCCCAGAGGGCCGAGCAGGAGTGGACTGCGGGTTGGAGCATTGCCTAGGAACGAACGTGTACACATTGACAAAGGGAGAGAGCATGACGTTGAGGTCCAACGTCGCTGCCACCTACCCACCCTTCGCAGACTGCCGGTGGGAGGTGGGACCTATTGCCCTTGCTACAAGCGTTCGTCTCAACTGTGTTGCAGGGTTTTGAATGCATCTCGCCTTCAAGCGCACTCGGTTTGCTGTATTGGATTTGCTTTGACGATTATCAAGTGCCAAGAAGTGGGTGATATGTAAGGTGCAGACAACTTGGTTTACAGAGTTATACAGGAATAGGTTCACGATATCCGTCGGCCAGGAATGTGACGAAGGCAGTCTCAGCCTTTGGATAGAGGACTGCCTTTTTCTAACCTGCGACAGATGAACAAACGTGTATGCAATGTGCACATTGTACGCTTCTGATTCTTACGGTTAACGTGTCCATCCGCTCAGCAAAGCCAAACACAGCCTCAGTTACTTGCATTTTCGTCGCACAAAAGTTGCGTCATCCATATGCGTGACGACAATTTTCTTCGGAACCAGCATGCGCAAGCTTACATCCTCGCTCTTTCTCGTTGTTTAGGTGCACCCGCCCGCAGACTGCGCTGCGTGTGTAGTGGACGTCGTGTTTGCTGCGCTCCAGACGGAGCTGGGCCACGACGCGGTACACGTCACCACCGCCCCCTCCGCCACCGCCTTCTGGTGGGATCGCCCTCCCAAAGACTCTGTCGTGTACTCCCGCACCGACCTCAACGCCTCAGGGCTGCGCGTGCGCGGGTCACATGGCATGGCGGTGTTTGTGCGCCTGGTCTCAGACGCGGTGGTGCATCGAGGCGGCTTTGAAGCAGTCGTGCGCGTGATGGATGTGAGCAATGCTCCGTCGGGGATTGCCACTGCAAACTGCTTTGACAGTTTCAACGACAGGGCTTGCTTCGGGCGGGGGGAGTGCGTCCCCGGGACCAAGGACGAAGACCTGGGGCGGTGTATTTGCCAGCAGGGCTTCTTCGGGCGCACGTGCAAAGAGAAAGTGTGCGATGTGGAAAACGTCGCACCAACTCTGCCTGTGTGGACACTGGTGTGTACATGAAAACACACATATTCTATCATCAGCTTTTTGCGGAGATTTTTGGGGTGATGAAGATAGCGAACCAATATTTGAATGCTCCGTCATTTTGTCACGGGTTCTCAGTGAAACAGCAAACCGTCCTACGCAAGGCACTGAGCTGAGACTCTTTGGAATGCGTGCTTAGTGTCAGAACACATATGTGCATGTCATTCCTCCATTTTCAAAAGTTGTGAAATTTTGTATTCCATTTCATCTGCTTGGATGGTGTGACTCTCCCCGCCCATTGAGCAAGAGCCGCGCTCCCCGACTTTCGGAACCATCCGTCTGTATCTCATTGATTCGATCAAGTCATTGATTTCAGACGCTTGCTAGGGACAACAGGCAACGGCTCCTGTGTCCGGGGCGCCCTGGATTGCCCGCAATTCTCGGTGCCGGTGGTGGGTGGCGCCTGCTCCGATAACAAGCAGGAGCTCTGCCAGCAACAACCAGGTGCTGACTCTCCCGGCAAGCTCGGTGCGCGTCTCAGTGCGGGAATGGGGCATGCAAGGCTCCCGCAACAGTGTCCTTGCCCTCGCGTCCACTACGCGCAAGGTGGAGCTGCGCACCAACAAGTGCGTCGCCGGGTTGGGCTGCACGCTGGCTGCCCAGTGCTCGGCCAGGGAAGGATCGGAAGCTGGCGCGTGCAACTGGACCGCCCCAGATACATTGGAGATGCCGCCGGAGTTCGAGCTGACCCTGCAGACGGGGCTCAACGCCATGGATGCGCGCGTGACCCTTGTTGTACAGGTAAACCATGGGGGAGAACTTCGCCTTTGCAACATCTACCATCTACATCCAACGCTGAGTATGCTCAACGAGGAAAATAAGGGTCGGCAGTGGGAGAGGGGGGTGTTGGGGCCAAGTCTTTTCACGTAAGTGGGATGTCACGCTGTTAAGGAAGTCTCGCACGTTCCAAGGCGCCTGCGGTGGTCTCCAAGTAGGTTGGACTTGCGCTATTGCTCACTTTGCTCTCTTTGCAAAGTCGTCGCCTCGTTTGCGCTCCATAGGCCAAACCATTTTTGTGATACAGATGGTGCCATCGCAAGAAAAGGCTGCTTGGGTGTTCAGCAGAGCGAAATGTTTTTTATGTGCTTGGTTTCTCTGCTTTTCTAATGCTTCGTTCGAAGTTTGTCTAATGACGTTTTTGGAATGCGAAATGACATATTTAGTATGGTATTTGGCAGGCTCCGCCTCAACGGATGCAAAGTTCCATCCCCAATCTAGGAGGTGGTTGCTCCGGCCAGCCATTCGGTATTGGCCTTGCTGGCTTGCGGGCTTGATTGCGGTTTTGATCAACAAAGCGACTTCCAACGAGCCGATTGCTTTGATTGAAACGCACCGTCAGTTTTCTTGCAGGCAACTTTCTTGACGCCCAGCGGCCACGTGGCGGTGGCGGAGCTGGCGAACCCAAGCAAGCTGGTGTGCCTGCCCCACCCAGATCGCGCCAGCACAGCCCTGGTGTTTCACTACGACGTGCTGGACTGCCTTCCGCCGACAACATTGCCCCCCCCGCCACCGTCTCCGGTTGCAGGAGGAACCAGCTACTGGCCCATTGTGATGGCACTTGCCCCTGCACTCGGGGTGGCGTTCTTGGTGGCGGTGGCGTTGGTGCTTCGCAACCGCTTCCTCAATCTCCGCCTCAACGACATGCGATCGAGGGCACTGACACTGGACCTTGGGGCGGCGGACTTGGACCTCGACTCCCCTCTCGCCAAGGTGGCCAAGTACCTCAGCAATGTCGCCAAGAAGTACAACTTTCTGGCGCGGTGCCTGCTGCCCCAGAGCGATGTGGTTGAGCAGGTTCGGCCGACAGTTGTTGTTGCAATCTTGGTTCTCGTCTTGGCAAGCGACCGGCTTCTTCTTATTCAGGACATTGTGAGAACGAACCAGCGCAACACACCTGTTGCCAGCTCCGGTAGCACCCGCTCCATCAACAGCCCCTGCGATTGGTGTTTTGCAAACAGTATAATTGATCGCTGCCTTTCAACGAGCAGCGTCCGCAATGAAATCTGTTCAATAATGTTCTGCTAGTTTGTGATGCACGCAACTGCAATAGCTGCTCGCCTACAGATGAGCCCCTCTGGTTTGATTCCTTGCTCTTGTGCGGGGTTTCCTTGAGCTGCTACCTACAATTCCAGGCTTACAGCAACAATGTTGCACTTGTACAATCCCTAGTTTCTGAGACGTCGACTGTTGCCGTTGTGCCATTGGCTTTGGTTTGTGTTTGCAGGCGGAGGTGATGCAGACCATGCTTCAAGATACGGACAATGTGCATCGGCCGAGATTGGACACGGATCATCTGCGGGAGGAGTACGGGCAGGACATTGTAGATTTTCTGTTGGCCTCGACATGCGTTCGCCGCAGCTCCTCCGACAATGCCCTGGCCCGGGTGGTGGTGGGGCTCCTTTTAGCCACATCGGTGTTCACGTTAAATATTGCGAAACATACCAATACACACTCCCTGCTTCGAAAGCCCAGGCCCACAGAACTTCTCTTGTTTGCCGCTTATTTGCCCCAAATAGCTATTCAAAGTCAATCCTTTGTTTCTGGTATTGTTGACAATTGTCCTGTCAACACTTTCGTTTGATGATTTTTTGCACAAGGGTTTATACTGTAGTTATTGGATATATGCTTTCAATATTGTGAGCTGAAAGGGAACCAAGAACACTGCAACAAGGAAGGCCGAGTGATGGGGAAAGGTGTTGTCCAAATCTGTTTGACATGATGCAGATTAGGTTGCTTTCTGCCGTGAATGAAATAAGCTCTCCGTGCTTGATGGTCAGAAGTGGGCTGTGCTCACATGATTGCGAGCCAACCCTTCCCACACACCACAAACTCAAAACCTTGTGACTTCCGCTGATTTCTAGGAGAACTTATTGAATCCGGAAACCTTCAACCCGGCGGGCAGGTGGACCCGAACCCATCCGCTTCAAGGGTTCGTACCGGCGCAAGTGCCTCTGACTCGGACAAGGACGCACAGGCATCGTGTGCTGGCTCTGAGCCAGCATCCGATCCATCCAAGGAGATGACAGAGCAGCAGTGCGCCCTATTGGCAGAGGCGGGCTCCTCCTACGACGTGGACCTGAGCCACGCCTACAGGCTCAAGCTGCGGGGCACGCTCTGCTTTGTCGGGCTGAAGGTAGTCCTCGCGTTCGAGTCGATTCATTCGTATGCCCGCTCCATCACGTGAGTTGTGACTTTTGTGTTTGCTGGCAAACAGGAGGTTGTGATGTGCAGTGCTCAGAGTGATGCTGGAGTACCTTGAAGCTGGGGTACTCTTTTGTGTCCATTCTTTGGACCAGTCCTCAGTTTTCCAGGGAGCACTTGCGAATTTGGAGGCATTCCAGGATCTGATCTGGATATGATATTCCTCAAGCCAAAGGTCCAGATCGAGCTACAGCATCCTCAAGCTCAATGTGAAGCGCTGGCCCTTCTGTCATTTTTGCACATAGAAAAGTCAAGCCCAGGAAGAAATTGTGCGGCAAGCTGTTGATTAGATCTGCTTCACACCATAAAGGGGGTTTTCACCACAGCTATGGCAACATTAGGCACTGGCAAAAACAGTACATCGAACAAACGCTAGTCATCAGGGAGTCGGCAATGGCTTTGAAACACAAGAAGAGAAACCCCACCGCAAAACTGACGCCTGCAAACGGTCCCATTTTGTTCATGGAATGCATTCATTCAGCTACTAATGCTTTAATTCACCTGTCAGCAGAGCTGTAGTTGTGGTGACAAAACTTTGGCGCGTTACTTGTTGGTGCCCATGTTGACCCAATGTGCATTCCAGAGCAGCTTGAATCAAGCAACATTGCATGCTTCTCGGTTGCCCAGGAGGACACTTATATACAACCCTTGTGCCCAATTGTTCAGCTGCATGCTCATTGCCCGGTACATGTGGTCACTTACCAGTTGTGGCTTGAGGATGACTCCAGCGTAGCACCTTGTCTGCGGCGGTTGTTGCCATCTGAGCGCCCTGACACGACGCAAGCGGCGGCAGGTGATGGCGGACTGGAACCTGTTCCGCTCTCTTGAGGTGTCGCGGTCCAGGATGGCATCGTACCTGTTCGCGGTGGAGCAGGGCTACTTGGACAACCCCTACCACAACGTGTACCACGCCGCGGACGTCACCAACCGGCTGGCCACCATGCTCTCCATGTGCGGCTTGGCCGAGCATCTGTGCGAGACTCATAACGGACGCGTCCAGCTGCTGGGGGTGGTAATCGCAGCTGCGGTGCACGACTTTGGACACCCGGGAACAAACAACGCTTTCGCAGTCAACACAGGGCAGGTTTCTGCCAAGATATACAACGACCAGGCGGTGTATGAGAACAACGCTGTGTACAAGGTGCTGAGGAGGGAAGTAGGGAAGTTTCAACGTTTCACCACACAAGATGTCAATGCGCACCAAGAATGTAAAGGAGAATCTGCAATTTCTGCTTCCTTTCAATTATG
The DNA here is from genome assembly GCA_018697155.1 of Pyramimonas parkeae. Taxonomy (NCBI): domain Eukaryota; kingdom Viridiplantae; phylum Chlorophyta; class Pyramimonadophyceae; order Pyramimonadales; family Pyramimonadaceae; genus Pyramimonas; species Pyramimonas parkeae. The sequence continues at coordinate 20,318 of NHOP01000002.1, read as the reverse complement.
TTGTTTTTTTGTCTTGCGTGCACAACACAAGCGGCCACCAGCTACTGTGTCGTGATCAGACGTCACTCTTATCTCTGTGTGCGCACGCGCTGTTTACAGAGCTGAGACATACAGCAGGGGAAATTGGGATGAGGATGGATATTGGCTAAATTTCTGCAAGAACGCGCCATGGATTTGCTTGCCTGGAGGAAAAGACTTGTGTTTACTTGAGTGTGCCCTTTTGAGTGAGGGTGTGACCAAAGATCTCAAGGAATATGGCTGGTTTGGGCGCTACTGTGAGGCAATGCTTCAACTTGATTCGTTCTGAGCCTTGTCTACTTTATCGGGAGCACCGTGAGCCCCAGTTCTGTATCGTCAAGGTGGTTTGATCATCAGCTAGTCCGGATGCATGTGTATGAATAGGTGCGGCGTCTGAGCTGCCAGACACAAGCAGGCAGATCCAAGTTACGAGCTTGTAAGGAGATACACTCTCCCTCGGGCCAAAGCTGTATCTTCATGGTGCAGTATGAGAATGGCGATTGCTTGCAACACTGATATCAAGCGTCGAAAACGTGCTCACCTAGCAGACGGAACTGATTGCAAACGTTGTACCTTCTGGACTTGCTGGCTTTTCTGCACCTCCCTTCTTGGGCCTGCTCATTTCAGGACGGGGAGTGTCTATTGTGTTGAAATGCACATTGTACAGAAGGCAAATTGCTAGTTGTGCTACAAGTAGATGTTAATCAAAAGGGTATTTTACATTTTCTGTGATGGGTACAGTCGTCAGAATTGCAAGAACAAGCAATCAGACGGACTTCGTGTTTCGGAATTTTGTGGATTTCAATGCTCACAATTCATGTCGTCTCTATTGAACTTGATAGCCTTATTCAGTAAGCCGGCCCACCTCCCCCACTTCTGTGATGGTTGACAGTGTGCCGGTGAGCCTGTGGTGTTCATTCAGGCACTTATTTTGACAGACAATCAGGAGCTCGACTTCACTGCTCAATTCTCAGTTGAGGCCAAACGCCTACTACGGGTCACCATTATTGATTTGGTGCTCTCAACCGACATGTCGAGACACTTCGACATCCTTTCCTTGATCAAGTCGAAGGTAGGCATTGTCCTCTACCGTTTGTTCTCAACTGCTACCACGTCGAAGCTGCTTTGGGTCCCTAGCAAGGCTGTTGAGTGTGTTCCTAGTTCACAGGTTTTCCTCAATGAAATTCAATTTCAGCTTGCAATCGATTGTGAGAAGCCATGTACTGGATTCAGGAATTTCTGTCGTAGGAAGTCTTGATTGAACGCCCTCTTGAAAAACGAATTTGCATAATCGAGCCTCGATCATCTCTACTTCCCTTGCTCTCAGCATCTCTCAACTCTGACTCGGCACCTAGTTTCATTGTGATACTACCATTCACCGAAGGTCGTGCCATGTCTGAAAAGTGTGCCCTTACCAACCGTAAGCTCCCAGCATGCAGTGCCTTGGATATGCGCTGCCCTTTATTCCTCCTCTTCACCTCGTTGCCATTGGAACTGTTCAAGACCTGCTCAGAATCTCCTTGCAGACTGTGATCGCCTGTAGTGTGAAGTGACGTAAATTGCTGTGACAGGTGGGCTCAGCATTGTCAAAGGGGGCTCTAAAGAAAAATATCAGTTTCATTCATTCTGTTACCAGTGGACCTTCAACTAGGCAGGAGGCGGAGGAGAGCCCTGAGAGCAAAGTGGGAGTGGATGTGAACTTGCTAACGTCTGATCAAATGCGCTTGATTCTTCAGTTTTCACTCAAGGTAGTTCAAAGAACATTCACTTTTATGACTTAATCGATGACTACGTCAGGAAAATGTGTGCGTTGTGTGTATACGTTCCAATGCTCTTATGCAGTGATTCGAAGTAAATAGACAAAGTTGCAGGACCATGTGCTTCAGTCCTGTTTTTTTCATGCAGCAAGCACTAGGTTTATTGGTTTGATTGATTTTAAATCATCTGAGCAATTTAGTTCGACGCTAGCATGTTTTTGCATTTTGTGCTAAGTCTCTATGGAAAGATCATTTAATTCATACATGATGCTGCTAAAGCACAGAGAGTTTGCAATTCAAGGGCACATTCCTATTCTCTGTATTTCCAATCAGCGTGGTACTACAGTGTAGATACGTGCATGTGTGGGAAGGGATGACAGTGCAATCTGCATACTGCTTTAGAATTGTTGTCACCTTACATGACGCGAGATACTCAGCATCAAATAAAGTGGTCATGTCTCCACCATTTGAGGCATACCTTGGAGATGAGTATCGCACTGCCTGATATGGAATATTGGGTTGGCAATTGTGTTAAGACTGGACTAGTTAATGTTGACAAAACTATAGATAACAATTCAAGGTTGTCAACATTCAGTCACTGGTTCTTTGTCGCACATGAGCATGCATGTACATAGCACTAATGTGTGGTGAAACCTGATATGTGTCGCTTCTTCTGGAATGAATGTTTGTTGATCTTGCAATGACTGACTTGGAATTGCACTGGTAGCTCATATCTTGATTTTGGTTGAATGGCGTACTTTGTGTTTCGACTTTTGCAGGTGGCGGACATTGGGCATTGCATGTTGCCTTTGAATCAGCACAAATTTTGGGTGGAGCACTTGGAGACTGAGTTCTTCGTCCAGGGTGATATGGAAAGGGATGCAGGCTTGCCCATTTCAGCCCTCATGGACCGCACCAAGCCAGGTCCCACAAACGGCAGCAATCAGGTGCCAGTTTATGAGCAATGAGTTTGCACGCCTGTTAAAACTCATCGAATGCAGTATACGTAGGTCGCAACTATGCCCTGTAGTGATGAGGCCCTTCTTAAGATTCTGATATTGATGGGACTGATAATGATGAGATGAGGCTGATATTGATCGGACTGTCCTTGGGGTTGCATTGTCTCTCATGAACAGGCAGGATTTTTCGAGGTGATTGTGGTTCCAACCATCTTGCTTTGGCAGAAATTATTCCCAGGGAGTGCGGACAAGCTGCATAACCAGACTCTGTCCAACTGGACGTACTGGAAAGCAAGTGCGCATGGGGATAAGAGCGACGTTTCGGCCAGTTAACTACTTGGACAATTCCGTCACGGCTGATGGTTTTCGTGAAGTTCTCTTGCTCAAGACATAATAATGGAGATATCACAATTCTCGCCTACTCGCGGCATTTGGTACTGCAGTTTCATCAAGAATACACAGTCAGAAGCTATTTCATCAGATTCCGTAAGCCTTGGGTCATCAGCTTATCATTCCTCAGCGACACATGCAATTATGTGATTTTCCCCTGAAAATTCACCCAAATACGTAAACAGATGCCAAAATATACATGGGGTAGATTCGGCAGAGAAACCAGCCTGAGCACTGGACCAATGGAAGCTACAGGATGCCTCGATTCGAATACATGCTCCGCAGATGAGCAAACATGTATGGACTCAAAGTTTGTTGAGGGACAGACACACATTCCTTGCACTGACAACCAAGCTAAGGAACCAAACACTTGGACCATATATTTTGACAGCATGGACAAGGGCATCTTCAATCCGGAATGTGTGAATGCTAAACACCATGCAATATCATGACCACAACCCTGAGAGAAATTGACGCACACGCATTATGCATTCCATACCGAAGGGCGTGCATGGAACAACAAGACTTAATCATGAGCCATCATAGGTCGATTGGATTACCATATTGCTGTCAAGAGCAGAGCTGGGAAACGCAAAATAACTAGCAAGATGCACAAGAAAAGAATAACGTGACAGCATATAGATGAAACACCAGCATCAGGAATGATACTTTTTACAGTATAATGATACTTTTCTACAGTAACTGGAAACCTGTCTGATTCGTTGACCTTCCAATATTTAAGATTACTGTTGTTTGTACATTTTGGACTTGATTGCAAAGATGAGCTGGATCTATGAAGTACCACTTGCAAATACAGTATTCATTTAGTTTAGCTCCGCTACGCACGTTATGTGTGCTGGTGCTTTCTAGAGCCTCTGACACTCTTTTTCTGTCCGGAGTATCAGCTTCCACCCTGCGAACTGATGGTTACATATCAGTTCAAATTAAATCAACATTCATTGTTCTTATTTCAACCTAAGGTTGACCATAATTGTTGTCGACTACTGTTGAGGTCAGAGGAAGTTAATCAATTCCGATTTATTCATCATTTTCATCCAATCAAAGCAGTTTCTCTTTGATGTTTGCAACGAAATAGTGGCTCTATGTTCCCACGTCTCAACACCAGCTTTCTGCAACGAAATATGGTCGGATAACATGATACGAAAATATCAAATACGTCAACTGAAATTAGTCTTGAAGTCATTGCAATATTCTCTGTACATGTCGATCAATCTAGTCATCTTTACAGTAAGCTATTTTTGGGTGAAGCAATATTCATACAAAGAAGCGCATTATTGGATGCTTGGATGCTTGGATCAAATATTCGCGCAAATCTGCATGAAGGAAGTTCTGCGATTTTTTTTCACGAACAGCAGCGCTCATCAAATGGTTGTATACGCGCAAAACAAATCGCATATCTTCCAAAATCTCGGTGTTATGCAATTTCAAGATTCTCAGTGGTTGTTGGCATTTCAATTATATACATGAGTGGAGTGTTAATGATACAGCACCTTCTAATGTTTTTTCCATCCATGTTAGTTGGTGTGGAATCTTTGATTGTGAATACGAATTGAGAGCACTTGTTTAACGCTGACTTATTGAACACCCCTTTCTTTGTACATGCATGTATACATGGTGATCGTGTTTTTCAACCGACCTGACATAAACTTCACCGAGAAACATCACATTTTCCAACTTTGATTTGTACAGGTCGAAAATTCGCCGGAATTGAGAATAGACACTTCGTCTTTTTGCGATGTTGTCATAAGAACGCGCAGCAAATACAATACGTAGATCGTTTTCATTCATTATCATGTGCTTGTGAATGCACCAAATCCTGATGCTACGCGATTTGAAATGCATCTTGAAAATTGGCCCTACACATGCTCATATGAACCTGGTACAACAATTACGCAATAAGCGTAGCTGTTGAAATTGTACTCTGTTTACATACTTGACAGAAAAGTTAGTGACTAACACAAGATTTGGACATATCAATTTTAAGTATCATACGATCCGGGGCAAAATGTTTGGTTTGAAGCATGCGAACCACTTGCATGAACGTTGCATACATGAAGATCAAGTAGACAAAAGGTATGCCGCATTCGATGCTTGTCAAATACGTGAAAACAGCTGACCAACAAACCAACAAACAATTCTAATTTTTGCGCCATAAAGGGGTGCTACTCAGTGGATTACGATGCTCATACAATATGCTCAGCTGTATGTAGAAGAAACTACCGAGTCTTGAAAAATAACCACACCAATTTCACACCTTCTAGAAACACATAGCAGTACGTATATCAATCTTCTCTCCCTCTTTGTCCATGAGAAACAGAGATCTACACGAGTACGCGTGTACATTAACGTGCGTTCCTCTATGCACTACAACAACTGAGGCTCCAAGATACCTTATCCTAAAACACGATTCTCAAAAATCAGTATGAACCTGCCATGGCACTGAACAGCCGTTTACTTTCAACTTCAAAATGATATACAGAAACGCATCTCGTGTTCTAGTTGTCGAAAGTTTTTTAACACCTAACCGATAATTTGCTGTTGAGGATCCACACATCTTCGGTGTTCATCTGCAACACGCTTCTCGCTATATGTCATCCCTCGACGTAGCTCTGTGCTTACCTGCGGAATCCCATGGCACTGAGCGCGATGTCCACAAATATACAAGAGCTTTGCACGTAACCATGCGGCAAAAATAGTCTAACGAAATTTTCTATGTTATTTGCACATTGAATTTGTCGAATCCGCAAACATACAAACAAAGCAAGGCGAACAGAAGAGAACAGATAGCTGACAATCATGTTCTCTTCTGGCGAGCAGATATGAAGGTCACACTACTGTTTGAAATCCAAACTATCCACAGGCACTGCACGAAAACACTTGTGGCAACTCACCACACCTCCTCTCCCTTCCCGCATTGTTGTGAGCCAAAAGTTGTCCAAGTCAAGTTTGGTACAAAGATCTTCGGCCTCACGTAGTCCCCTGGCATTCATTGGTAGTTCTTGCATTCCACATGCGAAGTACGCTCTGGGAACCACCTGAGGGAAAATTGACCTGACTGTCAGCCAAAGGACACCCACCTCAAGCGAAGAATCGTTGTTCGATAAACATGAACACAATCATCATGGTAAGCAAGGTAAGCTATGATTGTACCCATCACACAACTTGTAGAAAAACAAACCAGATGTCTCATGATTTCACACCGGCTTGTTTGGGTACATATGCTGATATAGCTGGGAAGAGCTGTACCAGCATTTGTACTCAAACACGTCGGTGTGAAATCATGAGACAAGCATTGTTCTTTTCAGTGAGCCAGGACTTACAAGCACTGTGACGCTTGTCTCGTCTCACTGAGTAGTTGGTAGGATTCAGGACAAGACAATCAACAATAGAAGAGGCAAACCCCACCACACACATGCAAAGGTTTGATGCCTACAGGAAAACAAACGAAGGGCTGCTGTTGTTAGTTTTGCAAACGTATGCACATCGAGCAGCGAATGTGATACATGTCAACATAATGCGCCAATGTCATGAACTCATTTGTTGCGCTTTATGGTCTGTGAATTAGGAGAACTTGCACTCGCACCAAGACAAGCACACAAACAGTCTTCAATGCGCAACATCGGATATCAAGATGCGCGAGAAATTGCATGGAGTTTCTTACTGTTTCGTTGCGCAACTCCATGGTTCGCCATCGGAGGCTGCGCACATACTTGACGTACTCATACACAAGGCTGCGATCGCCTTCCACCACAACCACTCCCGGGGTTCCTGTGCGCCACCGGCGTGGAGCAAATATGCATAAATCTCAGCTGAGGTCTGGAAACACATCCAATTTGGTTTTCTTGATCAGGACACTGGCACTGGAAGCCTGCAAACCAGGTTGCAAAGTAATGTACGTAATACATAGGCTTGACATGGAACACACAACCAAGTATAACAATGACAATTGGGCCATGTTTGCTGCGTAATACGAAGTGAAAGGCTGTCTATACCATACGTGGTGCTGTGATTGAACACTCAGGTAAATTTGTTGCATTCACAGGCGACCTGATGGTACCCGATCCAATAAATGTTCATTCTAGGCAGGGAAACACAGCATACAATCCCAGCTCTCATCACACGATTTCCATGGGAATCTTTTGCCAAGATCTTGTATGCCTGTGCTTGCCAGAATGCACACACTGTGTTCGCAATATTGACTCAAGAAAATCCACTTGCGTACAAAGGTATGGATTTGCACCACCTCAGGTGAAGCTCATCATCTGGCATACGAACACATACTGGGTACTGGTTTAATGTTTGTGTGTTTGGCTTCGAGTTTATATGAATAATCATCGATCCGAAACTTGAACTAGCTTGTTGCGCAATGTTCAACGCTGTTCAGGCGCAGCGCCCCGAGTTAAGGACCTGGTACGCGACACTTAAACGCGAACGGAGTTGTTTGAACGCAGACCACAGTCATTTGTCTGACAGTTCGATTGGCCATGCTGGTCGAAGTTCATTCACCAAACAACCCAGCCTTGTGCCTATTCAACCAAAATTCAAACCATCCCCCACGCTCACGCTCTTACAGTTGATCCATACTTAGCGGTTAAACAGTATGTATTCTACCAAACTTTTCCTGTCGATAAATCCCGCACACCTGGCTTGGAGAACCCGCTGAGGTGTAGCTGCTGTCCCCAAAGTACTAGATGCGCGCGTTTATGCTCGTCCAAGATGTGGTGGAAACGTATCGACAGGAGCACTCTGGCCTCACGTTGTAACGAAATTGGCTTTCTGCAGGAGGGACCAGCCCGAGACTGTTCTTCCAATACCACATCCTCCTGCATGGGTTGTTCAACTCCTGGGAACACAGAATCATCCAGGCCAGATACTAAAGCAACATAAGCTTTGACATAGAAAACAAACCACGCATGACTGAGAACGGAAATGAAAGCACAGCACGTTAAGCGTCACTGAGCTGCGCAGACAAAAATAACACCCGAAGCTGGAACTGGAGGATGGAGGGCCGATATGTTGAGGTACGATTCAAGCCTTTTGGCGCCACCTCCAAGATACAACACACGCAAGGGTCAAAGCTCATCTCGCCCAAGACCTGATTGGCACATGATATCGAAGGGTTCCACTGTGTTTTTCGAAATGAAGAACTGCTCAGAAGTTTGCAAATGATCAAATGATTAAGCTGAAGATCTTTTAGTAATGAAAGTCCCATACTGCAAGCCTATTGCAGGTGTGTGAAACTCACTCCAGCACACACAGACGACACTGTTTGTGCTTGGATAGGTGGAATTGGCAACAAAAAGTTGATAAGATTCATACTCATTGTTCGGCCAACTTGTCCTTGAACTGCATTGGGAAACAGCGTGAGGCTTTGAAATTGCTAGACAAATATCGAGGGTTGCCAATCTGTTTCTACAGAGTGACCATGCTTTGCCGAAAGAAGTCCTGAATTGGCGTGGGCGTTAGGACGAACAGCATAGCGCTGGCTAGGATCGCACCCTCCATAATACTTTTGAAATGAGTCTGACTCGAAGAGTACATGAGTACTCTTCGAGTAAGACTCATTTCGAAAGTATGAGTGAAAAGTGACCACGTTATTAAAATGTAAAAACGTGGTCTGCGACCCACTGAGACATCCATAGCAGCATTCTATGTGACTTGAAAAAATGTTGCAAGCTTACCATGTGGCAGCACGGAGAGAAGCTCAGCACGTTTGAGCTGGTCTGGTAGAAGAGACGCAAGCAAGTGCAGCAGTTCGCTGGTGGAAGGAGAAAGTGACAGCATCGGGGCCGACACGTCTGCTTGACAGTGCACAAGCTCCACTTTAGGAAACTCCAGGGCATGTTAGCAGTTCTAATCTATGAGCCCACACAAAAGCATGCATGGCAAAAAGGAATATTGATAGCATACAGAGAACATTGCTTTTGAATGCACGCGCTAGCATTGAAAAAAGTATATATATAATGGGACATGACCCCTACCAGTAGGGCGGGTAGCCATGTCAAGTAATCACACAATAGAATTCCATAACCTGGCAATATCACTCCAAGGAACAGTGTACCAACCCTACCACACGCCAACAAATGCAAAATAAAGATCCAGTAAGATGCGCCCTATAGGATCAAAATCAGGGCCCCAGTTTATATATAGATAAAGTATATATAGATACATATTGAAGTCAAGCCAGGCTCGCACGTTTTGCAGAAACATTTGCAGAATCTCAGTGGTGGTTGATGTGGTACCCACGCGTAGAGCAACAGACATTGATGAAATCGAGCAACATGAAGAGGGAACCTTTCAACCAATCAGCTACAGGAGAACCTGGTTTGTTTGAAGCGACAGAAAATGTGAAGATAGACAGCCCGGCAAAAGCTAAAACGCAATGTGCAACAGTTGGAAATACAAAGGAGCACTCATCAGCAAAAACAAAACTCATGCAAACAGACCACGTCGGGTGGTGGCGCTGTCTAGGAGGGCAGTGCATTCATCCCTGTACTCGGAAGCAAGTAGATGGCCGCTTGCAAACTCGTGTGCAAGCTGACGAAAGGCTCTGCAAATCCACGGGTGGAGTCACTGAACCGTAGTCAAGGAGGGCAGCTCATCAACACCACCATCTTGTTGGATGTTGACAAGTTTGCAAGCTGATGACAGTAAATGCATGTCTCAAGAACAATGCACACCCATTGAAGCGCAGCAGAGATTTTCAGGGTTTGCGAGATGGAAATCAATCTTGAACTCATTTGTCAAGCTTCCGCAGAGTGGGGAGCGATTTGAGATTGCGCCTGCAGCATGCTGAAGGGAACACCTGTAGCCATCGTCTCCGAGCCTCAACTTCAGCTCTTGGACCAACTGCTTGTTTTGCTGCTTGCGGTCGTTGGGAACGCTAGACGTGTCGCCTGTATGCATGTAATGCGGTTGAAACCACAGTCATGACTTTCAATGACAATATTTCAATGATTTCATTGAACCCATCATTGGAGTGGAGGGCCACATATTTTGATGATGAAGTTTTCATCTGCAATTCACAAGATATAACACATTCAATCCGATACAAACCGTTAGCTTTGGATATACAAATGCTGTATTCCCAGTATCTTCAGCAAAAAGTGGGGCGCTTTGAAGAATGTGACGACGAGCAGACACAAGCTATTCCACGCTTTCATCCAAGATAATGCCAGCTTGTTTCTGAACACACAATCTCGAAATCCAACCTTTATCAGATAGATTCCTAACTGTTGCAGACTGCAGGTCACCCACATTGAATACTTACCTATTGCCAAGGGTTGCCGGGGTTGGGCTGAGAGAGTTTTCGGGCTCAGATGAAGTTCTAAACGTCCCTCTTGATCTGTGTGTTGCATCTTCGCGCCAATCTTGGTCAAATCTATAGAAATAGCCTGTATTCGTGAAATTGCGCTGGCATGGTCAGTCATGCACACCTGGCTTGAGTACAATACATTCAATGGGATGCAATTTATTGTACTCAATCATGAGAAATTCAAGGAAATATTCTTGAATTTTCTTGAATTGCTCATGCCAGCATTCAGAGCATTTTGGTCACAGATCAACCAACAGCACTGGAAAGATACAAGCGTCATAGCGAATCATGTACACCTGGGTTGCGATACACAGCAGGCATTAATTTCTTTGGAAACCTGTCCATGTTCATGACGGTCACCCATAGGTGGAACGTCCATTTCAATGTTCTCAAGTCTCAACACTTAGCATCAACGAAACAGCGTAAGTTTTCACAAGTGTACTTCCATCGGAGCTTGGACCATCCCGAAAACTAGGATGAGAGTGCCATGGAGTAATTAAAGAGTGCACACACAATGCACAATTTGTATTTTGAAACTACAATACACGTTGTTCACAATATTCACATCACGCAGGTAGACCATATACATGATTGGCCATTGCGTTGGCTGTACGATAACCAAGGTCTGAACATCAATGCAAAAGACAATAAATGTATCTCGTTCCAGTCTGCAGGAAAATATAACTTGCACCTGTCGATGACAGTCCGTCGGAGCTCAGCAAGGCGAAAGGGTTTGTGCTTGGCAAAATCGATAGCTGATGCAAGTATGCAGGGAAGCCTGCGTCCACTGCAGTACGCAAATTTGCCTCGATATCTCCCTGACCACACCCTCCTAGCTCTAGCAACCATCGAAACAATATGCCTTAACGTTCGCACAACTTCCTCAAATCATTTGCATGAAACTGCGGGAAGCTTGATGAGGCAGGTACGCTTCGCACATTCACGAGCCCTCACACACCATGTCCAGGGAGAATTGCTTGGCAAGCAGATAAGGAATTGTTGCTCTGGTCAATCAATTGCAGAGCCCCTAAATCAGGGGTTTGAAACCCATGTGAATTCTCCACACAACACCTTACGAACGCCGATGCTGATTTTCCAACGCAGTTCTCCAGACTTCCATGCACAATGTGGACAGGTAGACTTCTTCAACAAGGACTCTATAGTTCGCTTTATCACAGCCGCAAACAGTCAGATCATTCGCAAGTAGCGTTGCGCAGTACACAAACACAACCCATACTTGACTCTCTCGAGAATTCTAAGCGGATCGCAGTTGCTGCAATCGTGAAACCCGCAGCCTCTTTACTCACATAGGGTGCAGGGTTCAGGTTTCGGGGTTCTGAGTTTAGGGTTTAGGGTTTCAGGTATGGGGTTTATGGTTTTGGTGAAAAAGGGTAAGAGAGCACATCTATCGCAAAGAGCATTGCCGTCCGGGGAAAAACCGCTACAAAACTAATATTTAGTGCATACGGTTTTGTGTTTGTGAGGCGCTACGCATACGAGTAAATGAAAGAAAAATGTAATTTACATTTATTCACCCCGGTGGTTGTTCAAGCTAGTTGAGTTCGCCGCAACTAATCGAAGATGAACCGCAACTTAGCATGGCCGTAGATGAATCATCGGCCCAGGCAGCACACAGCATGGCCATCAATCAATCGTCGGCAAAGACATTCATGCCGGAGCTTGGGTCAGCAGGGATCATGGTGACTGTTCGCTCTAGTGGCACAAAAATCACTTGCCTATCGATGACGACTCTCCAGGCCAGCATGGCCTATGATAAATCCGCCGGAGCAGTACGTATCAATGCCGTCGCTTGAAGCACCAGCTCTAATCATTCTTCTAAAGCGATATATATTCATGGGGACATGAACCTTACCACAAGAGCGGGGAGCCATCACAAATGAATCGCGCGCTAAATTCACTTGCCACTAATGGTTACTTGCCAATCGAGGAAGACCCGCGAAGACCGAGGCTGTACCTGCCATGATGAATGTGTTGGCGATTTTCACCTTCTATTCGATGATGACCCGCCAAGCCAGCATGGCCTTTAAAAAAATTATCGGCCGTGGTGGGACTTGTCACGGTGATTGCTTGGGTGATGGTATACTCAATAGGTAATCGAATACGACCCGCCTGGCCAACATGGCATTTGACTACACAGGGGTAATACCTATCAAAGCAAGCGTTTGAACCACCAGTTAATCATGATGATCGTTAGGTGGTTCGCACAATCAAACACTCATCAAAGCTGACTATCCAAGCCAGCTTCGCCTCAATGACCGGCCGAGGGAGTGAGTACCCATACCTGCCAAGCTTGAAACACCAGTGATCATCGTGATTGCTTTGACGGCTGGTGTATTCACTCTCGATTTGAAGAAACCCGCCAACCCAAACGGGCTCTTGATAGATCATCGGATGGGGCAGTGCCTATGATGGTGTTCTTTTGGCGAATTTTATCATCGCATCATTTGTATTCATCGAAGTTGTCCTCCAAGCCAGTGTTGCCTTTGACAAATCATTGACCGAGTCAGTACCGATCACGGTGACTGTTTAGGGGATTGGGATGATCACTTCGATGCCTGCGCGGCAAGCCAGCATGGCATGTGTAAAATCATCGGCCGAGGCGGTGCCTTTCCATGCAGGGCTTGAACCACCAAACTCCATCACAAGCCATAGCGACATCTGTGTTTAATCTTTTGATTTATGCTGTGTCTACATCTTTTTGGCACTGGAGTCTTATGTATTACATTATTAATTGTACTTGTGATTTGTGCAATATTTGATTTTTCAATTGCACGAGTGTACAAAGTATGGTATGTGATTATGCAATATCACATAGTATTGTGCAATACAAGGTTATGATTGCATAAACAATTTTGCAATTTGAATTGAATAAACACAAACATAATCTGGGCTGTGATTATGCAACTACAGATACACTAGTTATACAACAAATCTCATGGAGTCTACTAGGCTATGTAGAAAAGCAACACACACCAGAGCGATGGCAATCAGCAAACATGTTTGCTAATTCTCATCGCTCTGGTATGAGTTACTGTGTGCCTCTTATAAACTGTTGCGAATGGCCTGTCTGTACAGCCGCTCGCGCCTCCTTCAGCCACGAACGTTGACCCATCTCTCAAACTGAGATCCATCGTGCCCAAGCATGCATCGATCTCCACAAGAAGGAACTGACATGAGCACGGCAGGTGTCGAACAAAAATCGGTTCCAGTGCTTGCAGTAGCATACATTCCTCGCCGTAGTTCCCAGATTTTGTCTCTAGAGTATGGATGGCTGGCAAGGAAGATCTACGTCTATACGCATTGCATGTGATAAAAATGAATATTCCTTTGTGGACACCCCTCGTACTTGCAACACAATGCAAATCTGTGCATTGCACATGGCGTTCACACTCTGATAGGCTTGCATATAGTTCTTAGCGCCCTGCTTTGGGCACCTCCATGTGCAGAGAAGAAGATCACTTCCGGAGAACAATCAATTACAATCGATAGGCAAACCAATCCCTACGAACAGATTCTAGACAAATAATATCCCATGCTCAAGAAACGCGTTGTGATGGAAACAAAAGAACGCAGCCTGCTCGTCACACACAAAACAAAGCTCTCGGATGGCTCACGTGGAAGGCTTGTTCATGTCAATTGCTTCCCACGTGCTCGCAGCTTTGCATATCAGGTATGCCTTACCGACACACACAAGCCTGCAAGCAGCAACGTGCAAACCAGGCAATTCTCCCGGTGATCGCTACGAAACAATCCAGAACACGTGTCACGCGTGTAATTCGAGGTGGCCAATCAGTTATCCTAATTTTTAAACAGTCAGTCATTTCATTTCATGAATCGCCACTCCGACAAACTGTATCCATTGTCGAGGAGCCAGCCAATCATTTATCCCGTGCATCGTTGGCCTGTCGAACTCTCAACTAGCACTCGCCACTCTACTCCCAAATCAATGGCTTGTGGGTCGATTCATTCAATTAATGCCGAGGTCGCGCCCTTGCAAATGCAAAGCACCGCGGTAATACTCGATCCATAAAAAATTACCATGGCAACGTGGTGGTTCAATCGTTCAACAGCATAAGTAAAAAGATTCGTGAACTCAATCTTCCTCAGGGATGCTGGCATTTTCACAGAAATTACCCACATCAGACTTTGAATGAATAAAATATCTAAACCAATAGAGATGAAATCATCCGATTTTGGATTTGAATTTCATCAAGTTGGAATCCCAGAGTCTCCCACAATGAGACCGATACTAGTGTGAAGCCGCAACCGTGTCCCGACAAGCAACAGTAAGGAAGCCACAACTATCCTCGTGATTGTGTAGGTGTTTGGTATAATCACTCCTAATTCTAAGATGATCCGCCAGGCCAGCTTGACCTTTGAAAATCCATGGGCCGAGGCAGTACCCTATATGGTGATCGTTTTCGCAATTGGTATAATCAACCCTAGTCAAAGATGAAGCGCCAAACCAGCGTGACTTTTGATAAATCATGGGCCGAGTACCCACCATGGTGATTGTTCAGGCGATTGGCATACTCACTTGATAATTGAAGATGACATTCCAAGCCATAGCATGATCAGCGTGGACATTACCTACCGATGTTGTCAGTAAATACATATGTACATATTGATTGTACCACTTTGAAAATGAACCGAGAACTTGGACAAAGGATCACAGTCCTTTGGAAAGAAACCGATGAAGTGAGTAGGTTGTATCAAAAGTAAGCCGAGAAGCTGAACAGATCCCATTGTAAATAACCATACTCTTTCGAAAGTAACCGGAGAAGTTGACGAGACTCCTATGAAACTACACCGCGAGTTTGATTGGAGGCCTTATAAAATGAACTGATTGTTTGATGAGATTCCATCGAAAACAGCCCTGGAACGAATTCCGTAGACAATGATGCGACAAGTTGGTGAGACTCCATTGTAAAACAAATCTAGTGCACCAGACTCCGTTGAAAAAAATCACTTGAAGTTGACCCAAGTCCTTTGAACATAAACCGAGCAGTTGATGAGATCCCATCGAAATTGTACCAAGGAGTTGCACAGTTGATGAGATTCCATTGCACAAAATTTGAGAAGTTGATGCGACTCCAATGAAAACACACGTATAAGCTGATCGGAGTCCATTAGAAATAAACCGAGACTTTGATGAGATGCCACCGAAA
The DNA here is from genome assembly GCA_018697155.1 of Pyramimonas parkeae. Lineage (NCBI taxonomy): Eukaryota > Viridiplantae > Chlorophyta > Pyramimonadophyceae > Pyramimonadales > Pyramimonadaceae > Pyramimonas > Pyramimonas parkeae. The sequence continues at coordinate 4,669 of NHOP01000002.1, read as the reverse complement.
ATTATCCTAAAAGTGAATTTAAGGAGACTACGTCGAAAATATTTCGGCAAGTTGATGAGACTCGAACGAAAATAAAACGAGAAAGTTATCTACCATCCTTGAAAATAACCCGAGAAGTCGATGAGAAGTTTATGTGAACCGATCGATCCGAAGAGAACCGATCGAAAATGTAGGGAGAAGTTTATGTGATTCCGTTGAAAATTAGACCTAGAAGTTGATGGTTCTCCATCGAAAATGATGGGAAATTTTAATGACACGCAGGGAAAGTAATCCGAATATTCGATAGGAATGCATTGAAAATGAGCCGAGGACTTGATTTGGGGTTCTTTCGAAAACATGATCGGACAATGAATGGATAAATACATTAGAAATTTATGCGGTGAAATTCACTATACGCCTTTGAAAAGCCCATCAGAGGAACAGTGAACAGTGAAAAGTGTAGTGGAGTACAACCTACTGAAATCAGACCAAGAAGTTATCCGAGGCCGTACGAAACACTTGCGCGGTCCGTTGACCCAGAACTGATCCAACCAACGAATTTACGAGAGCGTAGCCAAGCTGCACAAGCCGGGACTCGCACCCGCGCCTTTCAGGCAGGTGAGTTGCGGATTCGCTCCCATTACATCGCGATTTGATATGAATTTTGGACAAGATATCGCACAAAATGTGCAATGACCTACACGTCTAACAGTGAACTTCGTGCGCCTGTTTCAAGGTTGTCCCCAACCATGTCCCAAGGCTGAAGCATGAGGTGACTCAAGTCATTCTCTCAAGTGTCCTGGGCTCCTATTCAAAGCATATACCAAATAAATTTGATCCGAGGCTTACATAATATGAATGTTGGTTTCATCGCGCACCTTGAAACCTTGCTATAGTTCAGGAAGGGTGAATGGGGCATTTCAACACCGAAGAGAGTGTGTTCACAGGGCACAGATCAAAACGGGCCTGGTGACAATCCACGTTTTTTTATCGTCCAAAGTTAGCTCCAATGACTAGCAGATTTTGCTGTGTACAACGGCTTCAGGATCCATACACAAGAGTTCCTGATGTAGACAGTGGCAGACCATCTAATGGACCTTCCTTCACTAAAACTTCCCATAAGCTCGACGTTTTCATATACAATAGGGGCTTGAATGCTATGATTTAAGCTCAATGCTCGCGGTCTTCTGCGGGCCTTAGTTCGGAATGTTGGGATACTTGGGGGGTCTATTTTGTTGTTTATTCTTTTGAAATTTCTGGATCAGATGGTGAAGCCCAAAACAAAGGAACAAACACTATTCGTGTTGCGCACCACGCATTGATTTGAGCAGGGTTATGGAGATGTTGAGTGTTCCTGCCCTTGCAGTGTTCTTCAATCACCACACTCAATGCTTGGACCGTCACATTGCAAAGCTCGATGTCTATATTTCTAAGTGACGAGACACTTGTAAGATTTTCTTGAAAGGGTTCATTTCACAAGCTTTCCTCCAACCCGCTTTTTTTGAAGAGTTCACTACACATGCAATAGATCATGGGAGTTTTCGGTAATATATTGAACAACATGTGCTGATGCCAGACAAATTCTACTGAATGATGGTGGCCCACCAATGCCGACAAACGAACTGCATATTCACTAATGAGGGATGACCATTGAAAGGAGGCTCTGCGCATTACAACTGCCACGCAAAGATTTGAGGGATTTTGGCATGCAAAATTTTTGATTACCCATTTTCTGCAAATATGCGGTTCCCATGAAGCTTCCAACTTTTCTGCTGCCATGTTTTCAATTAGGTGATCCCAGATCATGTCAATGCTTTACATGCTCGTTTGTTTGCTCCACAAACGAGCATGTAAAGCATCTTTTACACAGTCAGATTCGAGTGTCGCACAGTTTCTGATCAAGTTACAAAGTACAAGGGCTCGTGTCTGCAAGCTCAGCATTTGTGACCAGCGAACACCTAGTGTATGATGGAAATTATTGATATAGGTTTTCAGTCGCCTCGCACATTGTCTTCGACGCGAGTGAGCACACAGGAAACGATCCTTGGGTTGAATATGAATCGTCTTCTACCATATAGCCTTCAATCACAGGCTGTCTGTGACCCAAATCATCTAGATTTCCCAAACTTGAATTTGTGGTAAACACATATAGTTGTGTGTGGCATCCACGGAACGCCAGGCCATTGTGGCTGGCGTTGGGGACCTAGGTTGGGTCACACCACTACCACTGCAGACATTGCAACTGCTCAGCGAACTGAGTTTCTTTTCAGGAGTGTAAAAGTCCAGAGCGCTTTCAAAGTGAATGGACTCTGATGTGAGAAGCCTTCCCGTGTGTGTTATTGTTGTTCTGTATCGCGACACAGGTACCATAGAGGCGCTTTTGCCATGCGGCAATTGTTCAGCTTTGGGCCCGAGACCCATGGAAAGGGGAGGATGGTGTTTCAATGGAATCCGCAAGGTGAGGCGAAACTAGCGGACATACGTGGCAGCAGATGGATCGAGTTCATGTATGTTGACATGTTAGGCGACGGTGTCCATTCACAAGTAGTAGGCAACAAACGAAGTCCTCACTTTGTTACTCGCGCGTTTCTTTCCCTACCCGGGCGCTTAGTTGCCAGCAACGGTGTGATACGGAATGAGAGGGCAAGCCATGTTTTGAAAGAACTGGGCGTACAGTGCATGTACACTGATATTTGTAATACTTTGTTGGCGTACACCTTAAATGCGTAGCACAAATCGTACTCAAGGATCATATACTTTAGTGGCAGCCATGCAATCTTCTTGCAATGGTGAGCTTGAAAAGAGCTGGAAACAGAATTTGGTGTAGGATTGATGATTCCTGAGAATTGGCCTCAACTTCGTATATCTCCGAAGGAAGGCCACAGGCGAATCATCGCTTCCATCATTGTACACTCGCAAGAGTCTGGACCCTCCACCTCTTGTTTGTCCCTATCGTCCCTTGCCTTTTTCGCGTGTTGAACTTTCGTTGGGAGAACCCTGCCACATCCTGGACGGCTGCCAACATCTTCGCCCTCCCTGCTCTTTGAGGGGAAGCAAGTCCCGGGATGAACAACTGCGCTTTACTCGAATGTTAACGGCTGCGCACTGCCGACGCGACAAGACACAGACGTACAACGGCGGAGGGTGCGCACTGCATACCCTACGATGCGGCATCTAGGCCGCAGCCCCGCCAGCAAGAATTCGAGATCCAGCTCCTTGTGGGAGGAGCATCGTTTGGAACTTCGCAGCTAATTTGCAGAGCAGGTTGTGGAGCAAACGCGCAGAGCAGGGTGTGGCTGTCCGTCGGCAGGGCGACGCTGTGGGTGTTTTTTCCGCAGCTCGTCAAAGCCCTAAGTGGCTCGATCGCAATCGTTCATAAGTACATCGTACCGAGTCCAAGACTCGAGACGGAAAAGGGGACCAGCATGATTTAGACATTTTTGTGCATGATGTTCCTGTCTAGGATTGCGCAACCCCTTTAATGTCCGCGAAGAAATATCTGCGGCGGGTTTGTTGATCGAGAAGGCCCTGTCCACCTGAAAAGCGCAAAGGATCATTAGCTAGCGTGGCCGGGAGTAAGGAGGCACCAGTCTGACGGCTTGAACCCAAGATCTGAGGTTCCATGGCGGCAGTCCAATTAAGGTTCCGGTATAGGACTTGGAAAGCGCACTTGGATGGTATGAGGCGCCCTGAAATGAGTCATGTGCCATACGTTGTGCACTCTTGCCGTCAGCAGACCCATCCTGGTCTCCCCCGTTTGGTTTCCCCTGTTCCTCCCCTGTTCTGACATTCGTCTGAAGTTTTTGATCGTCGGGAATGACAAACCCTGCCATGTCTGAAATGTTGCTGCGCCGGGTGCGGGACCTGTGCTTGCTGGTTCGATGTGCTACGCAGGCAACCACCTAGCCACCGCCGGTCACATTGTGCGCGCCCCAGCCTCCCATCCGCCTCCCTCGTCTCGTGTCTTTTCCGCACTGCCTGAGTGTCCCCCAAGCTTTGCAACGATTTCATCAGCAGGAGCTCAGGGTCAAGGTTATCCTCTCAATTTTCAGACAGCTCAGTGGGTTGAGTGTGCAGAGTCATAAACCTACAGGGCCTACGGTTTCCATCCTTGAAGGCGCACAAGTTTTGTTCTCGAATGTTGGTTGTCACTGACCTGGGCTTATCTTCATGCCCGCTCATATGAGTTGCAAGGTTATGCGGTACGCCTTGCTGTCAATCTGGCCTACGCACAAAGTTTTAACCATCGACCCACAAGGGGCTTGCTGCTGCGCCATTCTTTGAGCAGGCCGCAACCAGGGATCAGGGTATTTTTGCATGGTATCTCCTTTTTTCAAGTTTGAGATTTTGACTGTGCAATCATGGTGCGGGGTCCACATTGCTACCATACGTCTATCGCCCTTTTCATTCTGACTCCTGTGTTTGCGAAATTTGTTTTGGCAATCGCTCATCATCTGCGCCGTGCGAACAGCCAGACCACACATTCCAAGACAACGCTTTATGCATTCTTCCTGAAAATGATGATTGGGAGCTCCAGATTGTATGCCGCTCCAGTTTGGATGCATGTGAATCGTGACGACGTCCACAATCAAGCAAAAACGCTGCCTCGCCACGATCCTTGTTTGTTGCTGGCGGGAAACGGTCCCCACCAGCTGCGTTTTCTTTTGGCTGGGTGTTTACATTATTTTGT
>NHOP01000001.1:0-37636 GCA_018697155.1 Pyramimonas parkeae | reverse complement strand
TGTGACTTGTGGGGAAGCGTTTTCAGACTCTCACACAAAAAAGCAAAAGTCGCCCGGGATTTGATGTCTACGTAGTCAAAGAAATGTATGCATCTTGTTGGAAACAGTCTTTACACGTGAAACCAAGCTCATCAATACCATGCTTTCGTTTTCTTTAGGTAGATTCCGTGTTTGTACAACCTGCTCTGAGGTGACACTGATGTCCCCCTTTATGCCTCCCGCATTACTTCTGGGTTGCTTGCCAGGTGATGGTGGCGCTAGCAGAGCTGCGGACGGTGGAATCTGACGTCGAGCTGCGGATACCGCTGCTTCAGGACGATTACAATTTCTTGCGCAGATTCAAAATACCCATCTCAGTTGAAGAACTTGAGGAGGCAGAGCAGCTCCCCTACGCCTGGAGAAAGCTCAAGACTCATGCCTCTGCTGTGGTGGACCACGTCAGCAATATTCAACATAAGTTTCGCCTCGAGCTACAGGTTGAACCTACCTGAAGGATCAATTTGTGTGCAAGCAACATGATACTCGTAAGCTGAAGAAGTCTTTAGTTGTCAATGTGTTGATCAGTACGAGGTTTATTTGGTGCCGTATATCAAGCCGAGCCGATCACCTGGAATTTCACATTCAGGTAGAAACGCCAAAGAGAAATCAACCCTTCAGCCTCTTGGGCAGTCGGTATGCAGCCCTGTACCACTTGGCGAAGAACTCGATATGCATATATTGTTTTTGCTTGTTGATTTTCAAATACTGTTTATGCGCGACAGGAGTGGGATGTGCAAGGAAACTGACAATTTTTCAGTTTGCACATTGTGTTGCTACATACATCAGCCAGTTCCTGAAGGAACGGCAAGTGAGTGGCATTTCAAGGCGTCTGCACTCCAAAGCCTTCAACCAGCCGCTAGCTGCTCAGAGCTAGCTTGAAAACAAATGAAATCGACAGTGTCATCAACCGATGTATGCGCTTGTTGCTCAGATATGTGTCAGCTACCAACTTCAGGCAGTTTCCCATTTGTGTCCGTCTTCCACATTTCCTCTTGAGTGGCGGGGTGTCATGGTTGTGGGTGCCTTGCAGGATTCTGTTAAGGTGCTTTTGAAAGAAGTTCGCCAGTTCAAGCACTTGTATGACGAGCGGGGTCCAAAGGTAGCTTGGATCAAAGTCCGGACGTCCCTGGAGCGCCAGCGGGAGTTTCAGCGGCAGCTCGATGACATAGACGCACGCGTGAGGAAGATTAGGTGAGCCTTTGTCAAAGGATGTACAAGGATTCTTCAATCAAGGGTGATATCTCCAAAGGCTGCTTGAGGACATAGTATGTTTCATGTTGCGACACAACAGTCATTCAATAGGTGCATGCATTAGGAAACCTTCTCCAAATTTCATTCTTCACGCTTGTGCTATGGGGTTCATTGCATTGATAAACAAAGTGTACACACTGCTATTGTTTGCTTCAATGACAATTTGATTGAGTATGTGTAGTTTATGGTCATGGAACTGTTGCAGAGTGGGTGAGACACTGTTCCACCTGCCCCAGACGCAATTCGCAGAGCTCGATGTCATGCGCACCGAGTTGAAATACATCTATGTCCTCTGCAACATTTATCAAGAGGTGGGTGCTCATGCAAATATGTTCATAAGATGCTTTTCTAAGTCTGAAGAGCTTTACTTTCTTCGAAGCAGCTCTTCCTTGAAATAACGCAAGAGGCACCACGCTGTCCATGTTAGAAGACATCGAAACAATAATCCAATTACTGGCATGTTGGGCGGATATATAATGGGCCATGCATTTTTGGAAAGCTGAAATTGGAGGTTTGTGGCTCTTCTTTTCAGTGTGATTTTGGTACGGAGCTTCAGTGTCTAAAGCAGAGTTGAAAAGGAGACACTCAGTGCTACAAGTCATTGGTTGCATACATTAGATGGTGGCTCTTGACAAGTTTCCACAGTTTACACAGGTACTGAGGTTTTTTCTTTTTTTTTCGCAAATCCAATCTTCTGTCTTTCCGAGCCCACCGATGTGCTATCCCTGCGATGGATTTGTTGCAGTTGGAAGCGGCTATTCGTGAGTGGCAGGACACGCTGTGGTACAAAGTATCATTTGACATGGTGCTAGACAGCTTATCAAGTTTCCAGCAGCGTTGCAAGCAAGTACCACTTCCACTACGCAGGTGGTGACAGGTTCCTTGTAACTATAGCACACAATCTCGTTGTATTTTTGCACGAGTTGTATGAACCCATACTTATGTCGGCTTTTTGGCAGTTGGAAAGTGCACAGTTGAGCCATTTAAGCCAATGAGCTTGCTTTTTGTTAGTTTGTCCTTGCGTGTGTTGACTGCTTTAACAGTGTAGGAGGTGCATACCAGACAAGAGATCCTATATCCATGGGCCTAATCTTGACGTCGAATTGTTTGCTCATAAGTTTTGGGCAGTCCTGATGGTCTTGAGGGCCATTAGCTCACATAGGATCTGTAGTTGTTTGAATTAGATCAAGCATGTACCATTTCCACTTGTTTGCTTTGAGATGCAGTGCCAAAGAGTGTGTAGGTGTTGTGTAGTAGTAACAGAGCAAATCAGTTTTTTCCTGTGCCGGCACATCGCAATGAAACGGTGGTTGACGAACGCACGGCGAGCTTGGACCTTTTGGACTCAAAATAACCTGCATGTTGCTTGGATGGAATTCCTGTTTTTGGAGAAGATGACGTGCTGACAACGACTGAGCTTGCCATTACCTACACTTGTCTCCAGCTAAACAAGCTTCTGAATCACCATGTTGTAGTTAGTATGATCACTCGCCTATCAAAGATGAACCACCAGCCAGTGTGGCTTTTGATAAATCATCGGTCGAGGCAGAAACTGCCCATATCGGGACTTGAACACGATTTTGCTGCCGACACCCTACCAACAAGGCTACCCGACATGGACATCTAGCTACAGTCAGTGTACTTATGGGGTTCCCAATCTTGCGATTGTGATTTCACGCTTTTGACTGTGTTTGCGGATGCTGACTGGGCAGGCGGCAAATCAGCCATCTGGGACAGACATTGTGCTGTTCGTTTGATTCCATTGCGAAATACGCCTGTCTTCCCGCGCCCTCATACTCTTAGAAACTACTGCTGGAAAATGCTCCTTTCCAGTTGCCTGAGATACAGGCTGTTCACAATTTGTTCTTGTATCAGGGTGTTCCTTCGTGTATGCCAATTAAGGAGGTATTTTGGTGTGTGAAGCTAACTACAACTTTTGCTATGTGGGTGTGACGAGGAAACCAGCATCAAAGCTTTTCTTGAGATGGAACAGACCATAGGTGCTCTCTCTCAACAGATTCATATTGCGTCCCTGCTCAAACAACCCTATGTTCGCACTCGTCACTGGGTACGCATTGCGGCCATCACGCGCTTCGAGTTTGCAGTTTCTCCTATGGAAAGGGACTGTTTCTGCCTTAAGCATCTTTTGGCAATACCTCTGCAGGAGTTCATCAATGAAATAGAGGTATGACTTGCCTTCCTTGGCCTTGTAGTCGGAAATCTTGCTCCTTACATTCAATTTGTTCTGGAACTATGCTCTTTTGTGCCTCATCACATATGTATGTTCTCCAGATATACCTCTCAAACTGTAGAGGTCCTTTTCTAATTTTGCATTCAGTTGATGACATATCGCCATCACAGTGCTTAGATCATGTTTGCGCTGCAGCCTTTGATTTTGGGTGTGTGCCACCTTTTTCGCATGGTGGTCTGACACAAGGCCGAACAAATCCCAAAAGTGTGCACAACTGAATTGTGTCCGAGACGGAATATGACTTATGCTGTTTTCGATTTCCACCAGCCCTATTGGAGTGCAGTGCCCACAGTTGTTACACTGCAAAAGTTGTACTTGCGTGCTCGTGGCCTTGACGCTAGACCTTTATGATGTCCCTACCAAATCACAGACGCGTGTGTATTTTATTTCGACCTCCAGGCTGCTTGTTTGTTGGTCTCACAGCAACACTTTTCTCAAGATTCTCAAGACTTCTGTGATCACTTGACAGGAGATAGCGAGCTGTGCGGCCAAAGAGTCATCAGTGGAGCACAAGCTGGAAGCGATTCGAGGCAAGTGGTCATTCGCGAGCTTCAAATTTGTTCGGCACAGTTCCAAGGGGGGGTTCATGCTGGATAAGAACCACACAGCCAACTTAGTTGCGGAACTGGAGGATGCAAGGATGGTGTTGGCAGCGTTGCAGTCCAACCAGTTCAGGTACCCATTTGAAACAGACATCGTTGACTGGTTGCGGCGGCTCACAATAACGGGGGACGTCATTGACCAATGGATGAACTTGCAAGGGCTTTGGATGTATCTGGAGGTAGTGTTTACGTCGGGGGACATCGCGAAGCAGCTGCCGCAAGAGACGAAACGATTCGCTCAGGTGTGTGTTAAGGGGCAATGTATCCGCAATGAATCAATTTTGAGACCAGCATTGCACAACCCAAACGATTTCAAATTAAGAATCCACGAGGGATAGATTTTTACATGTGGTACATGATCATGGTTGGTGGTTCTTCATCTCGGCAAACCACCAAACACCATCAAAGAAATGGGACTATCTTTGGCATACCAGATGGGATATCTCCTATCCACTCCACAGCCCCTTGATGGTGTTTGTCCTTGTGCTGGCATGAATTTGAACACCTGAATTTGGTTGGCCACTTTGGCGCACTCTGTACCACAGCTCCTACCATTTCATGGACCCGTACAAGATTGCCTTGGCGTTCATTTACACATTAACCAATTAAACACATTGTAGCGAGATGACCTGTGTCACTCCAAGTTCATGGCCTGCGGTACTTACTTCTTGCGAGTCTCCTTATGATGGTACCAAAGGCAAGGAAAGATGCTCAAGAATCGCTCGGCACATACCAGCGTAACTAGCGATTTTAGCCAGAACTTTTACGCCTTGTGTTTATTTCCGTTTGAATTTTGCAAACAAGCAGGTGCACCGGACCTGGTCCAAGATGATGGCATCTTCTGCAGAGCACCCAGACGTGCTCAAACTTTGTGTGGGCGACACCACCGTGCACACACTCCTACCGCAACTGCACCGCCAGCTCGAGCTGTGTCAGAGCTCACTCTCTGGATTTCTGTCCATCAAACGAGACCTCTTCCCACGCTTTTACTTTGTATCAGACCGCCTGCTGCTCGAGGTGATAGGTGCGGTGTTTTGGTGGCCCAAACAGTCTGGCTATTGCCTTTGTAGATGTTGATGAGGGCATACATGTTTCTTATTAGCAATGTTTGCATGTCAGACAAAACAAAGCACAAGAAAGTTTGTGGGCGAACATAGATGTGTACAATATGTGTGCATATGCACTCGTATTCTGCACCTTTGTACATTTATTTGCTCATATAGGCTGATCCACTCCTGAGTAGGTGTCCTATGAGCGAGTTGAACGTCGGACACATGCCATCCGCCGCACCACGATTTCTAGATTCAAGCCCTTGTTTTGTACACTAAGGGATTTCTCAGAATGATTACTCCGCATCAAGGACCATGATGACAGGTGAGAGCCATGTATCGTGCTTAGAAGAGACCAAACCACCTGCGCACTTCTCTTTTTTGCGTTTATGTTGCTCTTGCTATATGTGCCCCCATGCTTTTTCAGGTAGGTCCCAGTCATGGATGCGCACCCATATGGCCACTTGATCCCTCATTACAGGTTTCAATGAAAGCCGCCAATGAAACCTGCGTCTTACTTGAGCATTTTTCGCTGTTGCTGCAGGCCATGGGAGAGACCCAAATCACATGCAGCGGCACTTGAATGCCATGTTTGATAACGTACATGAGTTGTGGGTCAGCGAGAGCCTCCAAATACAAGGCATGATTTCGGGTGAAGGTGAACGGATTGCGCTCTGCAATGCCATTGTCTGTGATGGCAATGTGGAGACATGGCTCGCCAAGGTGCTGAGAGCGGTTGCGCCAGAAAATATGCCTTTTGTTGTGTATTGAGACAAGTGACACATGTTCTGATAAGCTGTTGGTTTCATAAACCGAAGCCAAGCAGACAACATTCCATGTTTGGGCTATACCATTGCAACATCAACTTTCTACCCTGTTCATGTATTTTCTTTCCAGCCTTCCCTTTGTGGCCGGCATATGAGAGGTACAACTTACTCGATGGAAGTTTAGGTAGCTTTAAGCAATAAATCCTTAGGCGGTCCTTTGCTTGTGGGTGTCGACATTGTGCAATCTTTGAACAGGAGCATGAGTTCATCACAGATTTGTTGAAACATGGGCTTTACTCATAGAATTTGTTTCTGCATGGAAATATACAACCAGGAGATGCTATGTTTAACTGGAATCCAGCATTCAGTTTGGGAAAGGAGGAATGGGTCAGCTGGTTTAGTTATATTTCACCCTGGATGTGAATAGTTCTGGGCAAGTGCCCTGCAAGCGAACTGACGGCTGTGCAGACAGCCAAAGTTTGTTTCATTGAAAATTTTGTTTTCATACAGTGTCAGAAGAAAAAGCGAATGCGCAAGCCGATGGTTGGGCATTTACAGATATTGATCATTATCATGGATTGTCGATTTTGTATTGGGGATGCAGATGCCTACCCAGGGACTCCAGGAACTACGTGTACTGTCTTCAAATGATTTGTGTTGTGTACCTCTACGATGTATTTCTGGGTTCACACGGTTCATTCATCATCTTCACTTGTTTCAAGAATTGTGTAAAGTGGCTGAAACCAACTTTCGAGTGAGGGGTGTAGTGGGGGGGAATGTGCAGCTTGAAGCGGAGATGAAGGATGCAGTTCGTGGGAAATTCCATGCTGTGGCGGACTCTTATCTGCAGGAAGAAATGGACTTGGAGCAATTTCTTAAGAACTTTCCTGCACAAGCAACACAATTCGGTCAGCGCCCATGCTTGTGTTCCATTCTAACCCTAAGTACTGGGGCGAACTGATAAGGCTAGTACACTAGATTTACACTTTTTTCAACAGGGCGTCGTCGTCTACGCTCTGTACATCTCGATCCTAGCAGACGCACTTGGGCGTGGCATGCGTGGCTGATTTCAGTGCGGATTTTGCAAGCGCGAACGTGCGACATAGAAGAGCTCATTCCTTTGTTTGGTTGATGTGTCTGTGCATGTCACCCAGCGTTTGTAGCAGAACGATGCTGATACACCGTTATGCGTTGTCAAGGATATCAAATTCGCGTATACATGTGTTTTCATATGTATATTGCAAAAGGAACACAATCGTTGACCGCTGATCGAATGGACATGTACATATGGCATGCGTGATGATACAGTTGTTCCCAAATTGCGCCTGGCAAACTATGGGCACAACTGAATTCCACAAAATCAGAAAAGCACAAAAAGAATGGCACCAAGGCTATCCCTAGCGTGCAGCAGAAGGATAGGCGCCCAGTTTGACGCATTTCATACCGACAAGTCCCCACTGGAAGCTATCACGCATACCCTCGTAAAGACTGTGATCACTCGCTTCAACTACAAGATGGACATTGCTCTACGGGCGCATCCACATGTTTACGTATATTGGGACATGCTTTGTGCACGTGCTTTGAGCTCCTTGACGAATTCAATTACAAGATATTTAATGTGTGCGTGCACCATATTATGCTTTGCATATTATTTCTTTGCCTGTAGCTCAGTTGATACAGCAATAGACCTCCAATTGAAAGGTCTCCAGTTTGGCCCACTATTGCCAATGTGATATGATTCGCCCAAAGCACTTACCATTCACTGGTGAGTGCTTGAGAGGCCTGATGAGCATCCACCAAATTGAAATGCACTGTGAAGCAGTGCAAGCAGTTGTCTTATGCATGTGATGTGTTCGAGCGTGATGAAACTTTTGTGTATGAGCAAGCGATGGTGCGCAGAATATTTGTCGATGAACACTAGGCACACACGGCTGTGTATATGATCGCAATGACACTCTATTTGTGCACAGATGCTTGATTATGTGTATGAATATTTCCATGATCGTGCCAAGAATTGTCGATTATTTCCAACTATTGTTTGCATTCTCAAGATTCTTAGCAGATGGTGATGAAAGTTCTTCGGCTTCCCCTGTAGAAGTGATGTGGTGTCTCGGAAGTTATGTGGTGTCATCCCAGAAAGTCGCCACAAGCAGTTTCTTAAGATGATATTTCGTGCACGAGAAGGTGTTGCTCCAGGTATACTTGATGGCACACATAGAGCTACACCTTGGGTGTTGGAGTGAGACTCAGGGTGGTGCTCAGTGCGCAAAGTTCACTTTTTTCTTCGGCATGCCCACCTAAATGTACCGTCTGGACAGGGACAGCCCTTAAGAACCATTCACTTTTTTGAACGGCTCTTTCATATATTCCGCTCACTCAGTGTATATGTTCTCATGGATACATCATGTGCCTATCATGTCGTTTGTGATGGCATTGCTTCCAGTCCATATGACTGCATGGATACGTGAGCACAACACTAACAAAGTAGACATTTATCCGATTGTAGCCCGAATTCTGAGCGTAGTCAATACTGTTGCATGTAGCCCACGAACATGCGTGCCATTTATTATTTCTGAGGTTGCTCGCACAATAGCTTAAGTTCCTGTCTATGTTCGCTATTTTTACTACGTCGTTTTCATGTGCATACATGCAAGCACAGCATTTACATGAAACATGATTCCAACCCCTTCTGATTCTCAAAGCAGCTTGGACTCGCATTTCTTCTCTTGTTGGCATGTTGTCCGATTTTGACGATGGATTGCAGCTTGAACATGGTGGCTTTCTTCCAAAGACCCTTTGTGTAATCCCGCTCTGGAATGTGGCACAGGCATCGCAGTGCAATGGACCAGCCAGAGCGAGGAAGCCATCCTCACAGCTCGTGAGGATCGTTCAAGTTTGCCAGCTATGGTCAAGCGTGCTGCGTTGGTGCTGACTGAGCTGGTTCATTTGGCCACTCGTCACCTGGATCGCATCGAGCGCACCAAGATAGAGACCCTGGTGACAATGCAAATTCACCAGCACGACGTTTCCCACAAACTTCAAGCGGCGCGCGTCAGGAGCTGCGCATCGTTCGACTGGCAAAGGCAGATGCGGTGCTATTGGACTACGCGGCTGCACTGTCAAGTATCTGTCACTGACGTCGATCTCCATCACAGCTACGAGTACCTCGGGTGCCAGGAGCGGCTTGTGATTACGCCGCTCTCGGACCGCTGTTACATCACCTTGGTCCAAGCCCTCGGGCTCTTCTTGGTACGATCATTTTCTGTGTATGGTTTTTTGCTGTAGCAAATTCTGACTTTGTTCTGAGACGATGTGTATGTAGTCGTGACAGTTGACATTATTCATCAGCTTGTGACGATGCTGCAGTAGTGCTCGTGCAACGGTCTTTGTGAGGTCGCGCAGATGATAATTGACTTTGCAGTCAAGATTGGCTTGAATATCGTCGTGGTCCTTGGAGTTGTCACAGTCCAATCGGACGACATGATCAAATTTATGTGAACTCTGTTTTGTTGTATGAAAACGTTGGGTCATTGCTTCGTATGGCCATGTTTGCAAGTCAACGCTGGAGGCTGGAGGTGGCTTGAGGAGAGTCGTTGAAGTTCTAAATTATCCTCAGGAGAATTTGGGTCATCGTTAAGTGCATCGTGTTTCAAGTCCACGAAGACAATGTTCAGCTTCGCAGCCAATCATGCGATTGGCTTGCAATAAGCAGCTGGTGTGACTTTGCAGGTCTCATAGTTGACAAAGTCCATCTGGTTCAGTTGGAAAAATCGTTGAAGTTCTTGATTGTCCATAGAGAGACATGGCCGATTGTGATCATTTTAAACAGTCGGTGCCGCCAGTGAATTTGTAGAGGTCGTATGTAGTTGGTGTTCAGCATTGCAATAGTCGTTGGTGAGTTTGCTGCAAGAATGCTGGGCTGGCATGGGAGACTCATAGCCATCCTAATCCCCTTGTTGGGCTTGGTCGAGTTGTTGAAGTTCATGAGAACGCGTTGGGCCCTTGTTGATTGTGCCTCGCTTGGTAAGTCACTGCAGGCATGCTGAAAGATCTACGTTGTCAAGTAGATGTGACAGACTCTGAGACGGACTCTAGGAATCATTTGTTCAAAATTTCTGTCTCACATGCAAGAATGGGGGAGCCTATATATATAGGCTTCAACGATTGGAAGTAGTTACCGCTCAGTGGCTAGTCTCCGTCTGACAAGTGAACATGTGTTCAATTTTATCTTGGAAAATATGTGAGTTTGGCATTTGGTACGTTTGGTCAGATATTGGCAATGGATTGCTTATTGCGTCGCGAATGCGCTTTCAAGAAGGTTACCGTTGGAAGCAACTCACAGTATGAAGGGGTCAATTTTAGTTCATAGCAGCTGTAGGCGGCCTGCAGTGGCGTCAGAGGTGCTTCCGCATTGTCTCGTCATGGGCACTTGATGGTTCTCGATGAGCGCTGTAGAGATGTGGCAGTATGTGGGGCGGCCATGAGGCCGGCACCCTGCCACCAGGCAGCTATTCTTCGGTCAGAGAGGGAAACAGGGTGGAGGAGGTTAATCAGGATGGTAATTGCATTCAGTTGTAGTTGATTGTGGTGTCACGTTGTGACTTGGACAATTATCTGAAGTTCCTTCTGAACATCCTTGTATTTGCGATCTGCCAACCGGGAAGGAATTCAAGGTGTCCTCCCAATCACAAGTGTGCAGGAAAACTGTGACCAGTTCCGGTGAGATTGATGTTGATGATGTGGACACATCTTGATTGAGTGCATGGATATTTTGCACACACCTAAACGTTTTCCAACCAAAGCTCTTGGGTGTTGAATGAATCAGGGCGGCGCACCAACTGGTCCTGCTGGAACAGGGAAAACAGAAACTACAAAGGACCTGGGGCATTCTGTGGGTCGATTTGTGGTAGTTTTCAATTGCAGTGAGCAGTTTGATCATCAAGGCATCGGTGGTATTCTGAAGGGACTATGTCAAAGTGGTGCTTGGGGCTGCTTCGATGAGTTCAATCGCATTCAGGTCGAGGTGTTAAGTGTAGTGGCACAGCAGGTGCCATCTAATTTCTGTATGCGGTTAATTCAATCATCAGATTTCTGTGTGTTTACAACAAAAGATCTGATGAGGCACATTTCATATGCGAATGTCACATGCAGCAATGCTGGAATATGTTGATATTTTCATATGTGCAAGTGTTCATATTGTGAAAAAAACTCCAACTCAGTCTCAGTACAGTGACGGCATTTAAAGACTTTAAGGTTTTTCTCGTTTTCAGCGAATACCTTGTGCCTTGAACCAACTTCCTGATGCTCCTGACTCATTCCTAGATTAAGCACGTATTGGAAGAAGAGTCGAGGGGAAGTGTAGCATTTAAAGGATTTTGTCACACTTGATCACTGGCATCCTGTGCCAACTTGACCATGTAGAGAGATTCCACTGAATTGGATCTACTGCTACACCAGTTCTTTGTCCGCATTCATTTTCGGGTTCTCCGTAGGCTTGCTCCGACTTCTATGAACACGCTCATACGCCCGTTGTTGCGAAGAACACCCTAGCCAGTTGTTGTACAGGCTATGCAACGTGTCAGAGTCGCACCATCCCCTCGTCCATCCTATGCAGGTGACAAGCTTTTTCTCGGCTCTCCGCACACGGGAGTCCAACTTTATGTTCACAGACGGCACATTGGTTCGACTAAACAATGGAGTGGGTATCTTCATTACAACCAATCCCAACTTCGCAGGCCGCCACAAGCTACCTGAAAACCTTAAGGCATTATTTCGCAGCGTCGCCATGATGGCCCCGGACGTGCGCATCATTATACGGGTGAGGCTTGCAGCATCTGGGTTTCAAAACAGCGATGCTCTTGCCAAGAAGCTGGTGGCGCTGTACGAGCTCAGCGAGCACATGCTGTCGACACAGAGGCACTACGACTTTGGCCTGCGCAACATCCTTGCCGTGCTGCGGGCGTGCGGCCCTGCACGTAGGAGTTTCCCGGACCAACCCGAATCAGGCATCTTCATGCGCGTCGTGCGCGAAATGAACATGGCTAAGCTTGTGAAAGAGGATGAACCGTTGTTCCTGTCGCTGCTTCGAGACGTGTTTCCGGGCAAGCTGCAGGAGAGGAGGAGTTATCCTGAGCTAGAGAGGGTACGCTAAACGGTGGTGTTCACTGAAGGTGTTTTTTTACCGTTTACTGAAGTTCTGCTTTTTGTTGTTGCCTCGAAACTCGAAGAGTCCTTGATCAGTGCACCCAGACCTTTGGTGGGTTGGCCACTGCTGGGAGACAGGGACAGAGGGTTGCATAACGCACACACTGAATCACCTCGCATCAAACCCACAATACACCCGCTCGTCCGCATTCCTTTTGTATCAATAATCTGGCCACTGTGGTCAGGCTGAAAATCAACCTGTATCTGCCATCAGCATCAGTTTCACTTAATTCTTTCGGATCTCGAATTCTTTCGGAGTGAGTTTGCGCTATTTTGAGTTGTGCAAACAAACAGAATCATGCATGGTTATGCTAGAAGCACACCCATATGGATAGACAAGAGAGACAAAAGGTCCACGTTTCGATCATTGAACTCCGGCCTCCACATGTTTTTTTGTGAGAACTCCTTATTGGATGTCATTGCTAGGGTGTTGTGAAATCGAGCAATGCTGTTGCGTATCCTTGTGCTCATTCATCGATTGGGTGTGCTTCGTTTTGCGTTGCGGCTGCTTGTTTGATTGCATTTCCAGTTGATTGTGTGTTTCTATGCGATCATGTCTGCGCACTTGCTGTACCTGGTGAATGTTTGCTGCTGAGAGTCTTCAAGACGTTCATTTTCAATGTTTCAGTGAGAGAATTGGATCAATGTTGTTTTCAATATTTGTTACGTGTCCTACTACTGTTCCTTCTCTACTGCATCATGTGGCCTTGAACAACACTGTAATGGTGGCAGCTGGACAGTCCCTGAAGCCCAACCCGCCAGTCACCAAACGTTCGATGTCCTGGATACAGCTGTACTTGGTTGTTCGTTCCATTTATGGCATGCGGCGTCTGCCATCTGTCCACAGCAGGCGCTGTCCATGCACATTGCGGAGGCAATAGACCCTCCCTTATCGAGTAGCCCGGCTTGGTTGCAAAAGGTGATTCAATTGCACGAAACAGCCAGCGCTAGATGGGGAGTGGTGGTTCTCGGTTCGTCAAGATCAGGCAAGTCGACGTGTGTCGCCGCCTACCTTGGCAGTCTGGCGCGCCTCGGGACCAAGACGAGCACATTCCGTCTGAACCCAAAGTCCGTCACCGCCGCGCACTTCATGGGTGCCGTGAATCTTGTCACGCACGAATGGACTGACGGGATATTCTCAGCACTTTGGCGCAAGGCCTGGAAGCAGCCGGAAAACAGCTGGCTTCTGCTTGATGGCCCTGTGGACCCCACCTGGATTGAGAGCCTCAACACAGTGCTGGACGACAACAGAATGCTGTCCCTTGCAAACGGCGACCGACTCCCCATGCGTCCCAGTACTAAAGTGGTGTTTGAGGTTGAGAATCTGAACAACGCCTCCCCGGCAACCATCAGTCGCACAGGCGTGGTCTACGTCAGCAATGAATGCCTTGGGTGGCAGCCTATAGTCGAGGTGAAATGCTAGAAGTTTGCGGTTTATGACAAGTAACCTGCTTCAATGGTTCCGGCGTTGAAACAGCATCAAAGCATGCCACATCATCGGCGGTAAATTTGACAATGGGAATGACCTTGCCATTGTTCGTTAAACGTCATCTGGCACGACTGATTCAATCTAGGGTTTAAATGTATGAAATGTGGTTCATTTGATCGTCGCTCTGCTAGCTGAGGAACAGACGTGGGTCTATCATTCAAAATGTGCAGCCTGCAGTGCATCCTGAGTGTAGCGTGTGTATCTATTCCAATGAACGTAAACAAGAATCTAGCGTTTTTGACAAATTCTGGATCTGCGATAGCGATGGAAAACATTCTGTATACGAAAGCGTACCCGCGTAAGATCTGCCTACGTGTTTTTTGTATCCATCACTCTTGGCTTATCTAAGACATAAAGGAACAATTTATGAGGGTCGGTTGAGACCATTCATTTGCATTTGTGGATGCGGTGGTGCAACTCTAGAATTGTTTGGTCATGACGATCCTCTTGTTTGATGTCTGTTTCAGGCATGGCTGAGCTCACACTCTCGATCAACTGCAGCCCTATTAAAGCAATTGTTTGACGTCAATACCGAGATGGCCTTCCGGTTTATTAAAAGTTGTTGCAGTCCAATGATGAATGTGGAGAAGATACATCAAGTGGTAGTCTGCATGAAATTGCTGCAGGTGGGTTTGTGTAGACATTCTGATTTTGCGTGTTTGGAGACAAATGTGAAATTCTCGATCTGGATTGTATCAATGCCTCGTCAAACCAGGGTTTTCTTCGCATGGTATTTGCTGATGTGGATGTGTTAAAACTTGTGCTTAATATTCCTTTTGTTTGTGATCTAGACTTGCATCTGGCCAGATAATGCACATGAGAAGAAGCAAGGATGTTTGCTGTTTTTCATACTGAACACTTATTTACATCATATGCTGGGCATTTATTAACATCATATGCTGGGCATTTACTAACATCATATGCTGTATGAGAGCCTATGGATGGATTAAGCATGACACTGGAATCAATATCTTGTGTGCGGCAAGCTCTTTATGTAGTGTATGCCTTTCAGCGAAAGCTATCCACATGGCACCAGAAATCAAGAGTGAATGAGCCATACATACACTGAGATAGATCCATAACCGCTGGAAAGTCACATTCAGCCATCCAGTTTGAACAAAAGGATGTAGTCTATGCGGTTCACTTGCAGGTGTGAGCGTGTTCAAACCCAAGAACAACATAAGCCCATCTATATATTGACCTTTTGTCATCGAACCACGCCCACAATGTGAGGCCATTTTGAAACCCATGGGTTTCCTACCTCAGCACTAAAAAATCTAGTGATTGTACCTATTGCCTGAACAAGAACATGAGAACTGGTGGCTCAAAAGTTACTCAATTCGGCTTGTCATCGCGCTACAACTTGTAGGCATGCTGCTCTCTTCAGGGTGTTCAATGTTTTTTTGACCGTCGAAGCGCCCGCAAAGATATGGGATGTGTTTTGGTGCGCGCGGCGCCAGGCGCTGCTGCCTACCGCTGACAGCCATGAGCTCGATGCCTGCACAGCAACCGTTAGACCGCACCGCAACATTGGAGGCGACCCATGCTTGCAGGCAGAGCGCATATTCGCCTTTTCAACAGCATGGGCGCTTGGAGGTCTTCTAGATATCCCTGACCGGAACAAGTTCGACGTACATCTACGCACATCTACCCTGAGTATGCCTCCACAGGACCTGCAGGGTCACTCAAGCAACCTAGGAATTTTTGACTTCATGATCAGCAGCGATGGTGCGTGCTAGGTTTATGTGCTTGCCCGCGCACATTCGATAGAGAGCCTACAGGGTGGCTACTGCTTAAGGATGCGTATACGTCCGTACTTGTTTTGCTTTTTAATGGTGATTGTGACGCAGCAAGCACTGGATATAAGGTACGCAGGCATGTTCTACAGTGGCTGATATCGTGTGTTGGCCTTGTGCAGGCGAATGGAGCCTTTGGATGGATCAGCTACCTTCCTGGGAGTTTCCAGCTTTCCCCTTTCAATTTGATGCTCTTATAGTTCCAAACGTGGAGCTCGTCCAGAATCGGAGGCTGCTCAGTTTGCTGTGTCAGAGCCAAGGCTCGGGCGCACTTCTCATTGGGGCAAGCGGATCATGCAAAACCGTCACCATGCAACATTACATGCAGCTGGAACTTCAGGACATCTCTGATGCAGCATGCAGACAGCTTGTCAAGACGATCCAGTTTTCTTTTGCGACAACTCCGTCTATGTTTAATGCAACGGTGGAAAGTTTCTTGGAGAGACGGCCTGGAGGCGTCTTGGGTCCGTTAGGGGGGCATGGGCTCTCCGTCTTTATTGACGACATAAACCTCCCAAAAACAAATCAGTGGGGAGACCAGGTGCGTTCTCTGCTGTGTATCTGTAGAGTTACAAAGCAGCAATAACTGGACAAGGGTCTTGATTTGGACTTCAAAACAGATTCTCATTTTGGGAACTTTCGATACTGGTTCGAAAGCCAGCTGAACTAAAACATTTGAACAAGTACATCAGTCAACCCAGAGAAAGCTGTATCGTCGAATCACTCCCCTGATACAGAACACCGACTAATGCGCCACTTGGGAACCCCTACCATGCCTTAATGTTGAGAATCAAGATGTTACGTACATTCATGTGATTGCACCCTATCCTGCGCAGAGGGTGTATCCTGGAGTCTTTCGACAATCCATATCTCAAAGGTGCGGCCCATCTACAAATTTCTCACGGGCAGAGCCCATAGCAATTATTTGTACCCCCGACCTGTGCAAGCTCCAGCTTGTGAAAGCAAGTGTGTCTTGGCGGCGAGCACGCACAAAGTACTTTTGTACTTTTGTACTTACGTTGCGCATCCCACACTATAAATCCTCACCATCTGCCCACAGTCCATAGTTTTGACTGTCTTTAAATCTGGATCACAGGTGACCAACGAAGCAGTGCGATATCTGATTGAGGACAAGACGTTGTACATCCTCAGACAACCTGGGAAGAGCCGCACAGTTCAGGGAGTCCGATTTTTGGGTGCTATGCGACATCCGGGTGGCAACTCCAGCGATGTCCCTGCCCGACTGAAGGGCCACTTCTCCCTTGTGAACATTCCGTTGCCTTCTGATGAGTCCATTGAACATGTCTTCAGCCACATCATGGCGGGGTACATGTCCTCAGCGTTCAACTCATTTTCTGTGGAGGTAGTGAAAGCAGCACAGTCGCTTGCGTACCTCTGTCGGGAGCTGTGGCAATCGGTGAAGCGTCGTCTGCGTCCCTTACCTTCGAAATCTCATTACAACTTCAATCTGCGGGATCTGAGCCGCATATCTCAGGTGAGCTGTCCTTGTCGTCAATTCTTGCGTCCATATGCTCAGAAGTCGATAGACCATGCGAACGCCTCATTGAATACTATCAATGTGAATGTCAATTTGCTCTTGCCATGCACATTGTACCTATGCATTAATGTAGTTAGTCATTTTGAAATTTTTAATTTGCTGATTGAGTTCTCCAGGTGCATGTTTGCATGTTGTGGGATGTCTTGACAGGGAATCCTCCGAGCAACGCCAGAAGTGATTCGTACTCCAGAATTATTGCATCAGCTGTGGCTTCACGAAAGCACCCGTGTGCTGGCTGATAGACTCAACAGCCAAGAGGACAGGCAATGGTTCACGACGATGGCACTGGGGCTATTGGAAACAGTTGTCGGCTCAAAGGGCATGCTGGTGCGCATGTTATCTTAAGGTGCTGGTGCTCAATGGTCATGTATACCCATCTGCAGAGCAGGCATTGTTTGGCTACCTTTCAAAAGCCACTTTTCAAAAGCCACTTGCTCTACCCTTGGGACATCCGCGCCCATGAGAACAATAGTGCTCCTGTCGACGTAATTGTTCATCTTCAGCTTTCCACGCCGCTTGTTGGTTGGCATCTCAGGTTGGCTGTTTGGTAGCAGACAAGAGGTTGACTCTAGGCGCACGAACACAGCATTCATCTGGATGACTTCTTGTGCCAACCTGTTTTCGGTTGAGAATGTATCTGCTGTAATTTTGTTGCAACTATGGTATCATATCATTGTATCTGGAGTTCAGGATTTTGTGCTCGCGCAGCTGCAGCTCTCTGATTGGTTCACGAAGCCACTATGTGGCTGGTGATGCATATGCTTTGTGTTCGGTCGCGCTGTTGGGTTTGCATGTGTGGAGTTGTCCAGAATCGCGTTCCATGAACTAAACATCATCCATGCACACTTTTCTCGGTACTGTGATGGTATTGCAAACAAGGGCCTCAACCCTGTTCAGCTACCTTGACTGTGATTTCCCCCCATAGTGTTGCTCGCTAAAACACAAGAAATGTGGGGTATAGCAATATACCTTCTCATTTTGTTGTGATCGGCTCCTTGCTTTTCTGGTAAATCGTCTCTTGAGAGCTAAAGAGACCCTTCACTGATGTGCTGGAGCCTGTCACATCCGCAATGCAGGCTGCACAGCAGATGGGTGTGCTCTGCTTCGTTGATTTTGTTCAAACCTCGAATACAGAAGATGACGTTCTGCTGGTTCCCAGAAAATATCAGCCCATAAGTGATTGGGATCAACTGGCGTTGCGCGCACAAGACCTCCAGGAGAAGTACAACAAGCACCATGCTTATCCATTGAAGCTGGAGTTGGTATTTTTTGAGTCAGCCTTGGCCCATTTGGCACGGATCTGCCGTGTGTTAGCAGTCCCTCGCGGTCACTTGATGCTTGTTGGCGGGGGGAGCTGTGGGAAACAAAGCCTTGCTAGGCTTGCAAGTTTCATTGTAGGATATCACTCGAAGCGACTTCAAGCTACGCACGAGCCAGGTGCAGTGAGCAGCGTGGAAGCTCTGCAGGTGTGTGGATGAGAAAGTTTGCAGTTAGGCATGACGTGGAGTCTCTGATCAGAGGGCGTTTATTCCCTACCAATGATAATTACTTTACTACCCATCCTCCATGAAATGCTGCACTTTGTATATTGCAGGACTGCTGTGCGTTATTGAGATACAAGTTCTCCACCTACTGCTAGTTTGTTTCACCGTTTGAAGATCACACTTGAAGTCAGCTGAGATGATGGTTTCTAGGTAACATGTATGTCATACGTCCTGTTCATAGACAACACATCATATGTTCGTCTTCATGAACAAGCGCGAAGTGCGTGTGCATTATCAATTGATGAATTTTGGTTGACTCCATCAATCTATGGACCCTTGCCATTTTCTGAGAAGCAGGTCAAAAAAATCATGCAGGCTGTGTGCAGACAAGCGACTACAGGCAAGCAGCCTGTATGTTTGATTGTCAAAGACAACGACTTGAATGATGAAGAGCTGCTTGAGCACATCAGCATGCTGTTGACAAATGGAGAAGTTCAAAGCATACTACCAAAAGATGAGATTGAGCGTCTTGCAAACCAGATACTGCCGCTGCGTACAACTTCAAGCAACGAAGTTGAAAGCAAAGATTTAGCTCATGTGCAAGACCTTGCACCGGAACAGGCTGTGGTTGACCGACTTCGCGACAATCTCCATGTTCTATTCATTTTCTCTGCGATCGGTTCTCAATTTCAAACCCGACTGCAACAATTTCCAGCCCTGGTAAGCATGAGATCTGCTGATTTCCAATAGATTGATTTTTCACAATACGTACCTGTGGTTCTATCAGCATCTTCGTTGATTGGTTTGGTCAGATATCAGGCGCACCAACCTCATGTGCAAGGCTTTTCATTGGGGGCACCTACGCAAACAGTTTTCATGGTTTCCGCAGAAGAGTGCGAATTTGGTACATACCCAGTGACTGATATGTGCGAGACCAGACAAATCCATAACGATACAGAGATTTGTTCTGTATATTTGATGCCTTCAATCCAAGGAATTAAGTAGCAATACAACTTGAGGGCACCTTGTGTTGATCATGTAGTTACGTAGCGCATGTAATCAAAATATGTTGGGCTACCTGCCAGTGGCATATTCATGCTTATGATCCAGCCTTTAGCATTATTTTGAGTCTTAGCATAATTTGATAACAGTGCGATCAACGAATATTGCTATGTTGCAGGTAAATGCCTGTACGATGGACTGGTTCTTTGGATGGCCGACTGAAGCTCTACTAAGTGTTGCTGCCAACAGCTTGAAAGATTTTGCAATTGATTGTAGCAACTTGGCCCAGCGCGATAGCCTGGTAGACTATCTATCTCAGGTGCCTACGCTTTGTGCCGCAAAACTTCTGTACGCTTTCAGCATGTGACCGACAAATTTAGTTTACAACTTTGTGTTTGTTGAATAAAACAGTCCTTCTGTGTTCATATATGTCAAGCTATATGTTCACATAGCTAATTTTGCGCAGACATTTCTTCATAGTTTCTTGGTGTTCGAATCTTTGCACGTGGCTTACAGTGTTCTGCATGCATATGAGCAAGCGTGAGTTTCAGGAATACACAATCAAGTTCATCTTGCTTTGGTCCAGTTTGACGTTCATCATGTGAATAGTGAGCAAGCGAACTCAAAGGGCAGGCAATAACTCAGTGTTGTCTGCTTAACGTCATGCCTCCACATGGCGTGCTCCTACTTTCTGCAGGTTCACAACGCATCGCAGCAAGCTTGTGCTGATTGTCAAAAAACATACAGTTGGCCTGTGCACACCCCACCGAAAGCATTCCTTCTTTTCTTAGAGGGGTATAAATCCTTGTATGCTCGAAAGCACCGTGAAGCACAAAAGACGATAGAACAGACAACAGCTGGGCTTGAAAAACTTGCTGCTGCTGAGCGTACAGCTGCGAGTATGAGTGATGAGCTAGCACAAAAGGAGAAGCGGTTATCACAATCCCAGGTCGTTCCTCATCCTTGGGTATAACCAGGATGGTCTGGTGCTGTGTTCTGAAAGCGTTCGTTTATCGGGTTGCGCACACATCTGATGTGCGCAGGTGAAGAATGCATGGGATATTTTGTGAGCAGTCTTCTCTATCAGGCTTAAATTTCATTTGTATTGAGCAGCAGCAGTGTTTTCAAATTTCTTTGGCTCCCAACAAACTTCACTTGGTGTATTATTTGCATATGTGACTGGTCATCCTGTTGACGGTATTCTGACTGGAATTTCATGCATGTATCACAATAATCCAACAATTACAATACCGTTTCATCACTCACATCGATCAGTCTACAGGAATCCATCTCAAGAGCGGAAATAGATTTTCTCACAGAAACAGCGTTTTCGTGCTTGTGCTTGACTATTTCACATAATCTAAGTTTTCGTTTTGAACCAAGCGACAAGTGCCTGTGCACCATTGTATCCATTCTTGTGTTGTGCCCATGTCAACATCCTCCTGGCATTTGCAGCTGATTTTGGAGGAGCTCATCCGCAAGATAGACAGGAGCGCACGCATTGCCGAAGAGCAGAAGCTGGGCGTGGAGATGGAGCAAGCACGGTTGGCAGCCAATGAGGCCCTGGTAGCGGAGGAGAAGTGTCAGGCCGAGCGGGACTTAGACGCTGCAAAGCCTTCGCTCGAAAATGCAAAGCGCGCACTCAAGTCCATTCGAGCGGTGAGGGGGCTCCCACTGTGACTAGGTTTGGAGAAAGTTGATGTAGCTGCCGCAAGCAACGCGGGAGACACTGTGCAAGTTGTGCTAATATACCTGACGACTATTGGATACAGGAATGAGTCACACCTTACTTAGTGCAAAGGGTTAAGTGCCATGTTAGTGCTATTGTAGTTGGTATTACGTCTGGAATTCTATCATGGGGGAACGAGTTGTAGGAACCAACCATGTTTGTGGATACAGTTGTCACAATTGTGATG
This sequence comes from Pyramimonas parkeae, assembly GCA_018697155.1. Classification (NCBI taxonomy): domain Eukaryota; kingdom Viridiplantae; phylum Chlorophyta; class Pyramimonadophyceae; order Pyramimonadales; family Pyramimonadaceae; genus Pyramimonas; species Pyramimonas parkeae. Next base: position 16,228 of record NHOP01000001.1, on the reverse strand, counting down.
GTGAGCAACATTGGACACAGCATGTGTTCGCTAAATTATTAAGTTCTGCTTCTGCTAGATGGTGGTTTCGAGTACGGACATGCATTTTGTGATTTCAATAAACAGTCTACAATGAAATCGTTTTATGCAATATTCTAAAGATGCAGTCGTAAATTCATGTCATTTTTTTGTATGACAGAAGCAGTATACGGATTCTATAACCAATTGGATTGCAGTTCGGTTGGGTGGTCTGGCATTCCTGATCTTTCACAGCCAAACAATTATGCTTTTCGCACACTTCACTCACCCATGTTGTACTTCTAAGCTGAGTTGTTGTCTTGATTTATTGTCGTTTTGGGTCTTTCAGAAAGATGTCATCACAGTGAAGCGCATGAACAACCCACCAGTCCTCATCAAGCTCATCATGGACTGTGTGCTCATTCTTTTTCGGCTTCCGGTGGATTCCCCGACCATGGAGCAGCATCCAGACGGTCAACTAGGTCTGTCGCCGAGCTGGAGGTGCACCATGGGGTTCTTGATGAACGACATTATGCTGCTCGACAGACTGACATCTTTTCCAAAGGTTCGTCTTTGCAGTTTATTGTTGTAGCAAGTGATGAGACGGGAGTATCCTTAATCAACCATGATTTCAGCTGATTGCCTGAAGCGACTGCTGGGTGTGGCACCCACACAGGACGAAATCAATGCGGAGACGTGCGAGCTGCTTCTTCCATACTTGAACATGCCTGAGTTCACGTTCGAGTCTGCTCGCCGGGTCAGTGGGAATATTGCGGGACTCTGTGTCTGGGTTAGATCAATGGTCGAATACCATGAGGTTGCAAAGCATGTGGTGCCCAAAATGGAGCGCCTGCGTATGGTGACCCAAGAGCTTCACCGGGCGCAAAATCTGCTTCAGCTTGCAGAAGTGGAGTTACGACAAAAGGTACACCTGAGATATGATTCCAGCATCTAGTTTCTTGATAGATCTGTCCAGCTGCAATCAAGTAGATCAGTTCCATTTGATTTCCAGGGTGTCCTTCTCTTCTGCGATAGTGGAGTGTTGGTGCTTGTGGGCAGCGGTCTGGATATCATACATACGCTGCTGTGGTATTCAGAAATCAAAGAAATACCTCATGGCTTTCCTAGGTGAGGATGCAACGGGTGGCCTTGATTCTGCATAGTGAACTCATGCTACCATGCTATCATCTTTGAGACCCCGCTGCTGCCGTTCTGATTGTGCACTTTCTATTGACCAGAATACGGTACCCTACCATAATTTGCTGTTCAGCTTTGAAGGCACCAGAAGACTAACTCACTTGTTGTCAATTGTACAGGATTGTGAGGTTTTGAAATTGAAAGAGGAATACGAGGCCGCGCTAGATGACAAAATCAAACTTGAGGAGAACATAAAGTCAATCGGACAAAATTTCCAAAGGTGCTATCCTTGTTCAGTTTGTTGATACATGTAGGAAGATCCTGTTTGTTCGAATCGGTTCAACGAACTCCAGGTGTTCACCTATAGGGTTGCAGGTATGAAGTGTGCCAGTGTGACTCGGATTGTTGTTTGGGCTGATGATATGCCTATAATATTTATGGCTGGCGATTCTGCTACAACTAGCGAGGAGCTGTTCCAAACGCCAAATGATCCGCATTCATTTTTGGTTCATTCCAAAGCGATGTGGGGGTGTTTTACATGTGCCTGAGTGCAAATCAGGCAGTCTGCAAAACTCATGTTGCTCGGGATACTGTTCGAGCATAGGATATGCTTATGCTATTCATGGCTGACGATTCTGCTTCGACTAGGCATTTAACATGCTCCTGATGAACACCGTTTGTTGTATTTGTATTCATTTCAAAGAGATTTACAGGTGTATTGCATGCTTCTTGCAGTACAGGTCGGGCAGTCTTGGATTAATCCTGCAATATCATATATCGAACTAAGGCAGTCGAAGGCACTGATCATGAATTTCATCAGACATTGATTCTTACGCTTGTGAAGCAACAACAGCAAGAGGCAACAACCTTTTCTGTTGTGATCTTACGCGTTCATCCCCTTAATCTTCACTTCATGGTCGTCCCATATTCTGCCTGAGTTGGATGTTCTGCTCTGACGTGACTTCCAGAGCCAATTCGCTGATTTCGGGATTGAAAAGCGAGCGATCGCGATGGGCGCATGAGGTCAGCTCCTGTAGGGACCTCGGGCAGTTTGTGATGGGAGATTGTGCGGTTGCTTCGGCGTTCACGGCTTACTGCGGTCCCTTCAATCAACAGATTCGATCAGGTTTGCTGAATCGCTTCGTTGACGAGCTGCGCAGGTACCCACTTTTCTCCCCTGCAAATTGTGGTAGCCGGCGCACTGTGCCCCCTCTCGAGTCAACTGAATTCCCAAGCATGTTCAACATATTTCTTTGCAACCAGTTTATCAACTTTTCAAATATTCAAAGAAAAGATCCAAGGCCAGATGAATTGTGCCAGACTTTTTTGTCTGCATCGCGCTTTGTGATACCCAGACGTAATGATGCCTCATTAGTCCAGGAAATAGAATTCTGGTAGCAGTACAGGGTGTTATATTGCCTACAGTAAAATGCCTGCAGATCACAGCCAAGATTATAAAGATTGCGTGTGAACGATCAAACGAAACAAAGTGTTAAAGGAGGGGACTTTTGGTGATTTTGAAACGAACACCCCTTCGTTAATGCTTTGCTTTTCGGTAATGTTTTGTGTTTGCTATCTCAAATGTGTACGGCCATACAGAAAGAAATTTCATTTATTTGTTATTTACGCCTGCTCACATGAGGATGCCTAGAGTGAGTGACAATATATGCTAGATTTGCAAGTGTCAAGTTTCTTTACGAATACCTTGCTTTCCATGGCTCTCCAGAAAACACTGCCGCTGATGCGGTACCTGGTTTCAAGAAGCTGAGGGCCCATTGGGCATACACTCAATATGTGTGTTTCATTGAATGCTTCAGCAAAGGCTTGAAAAGCTGTTTCAAGCCTTTGCTGAAGCATGAGCATAATCGTAGAAACATTGGTGGAAATTTGATGTTTTGTTCGTGCGTCATGCTTGAGATGTTCACTGGGTTGACGAACACTTAAGATATGCACAATCAACCTTTTGAGAGCCCCATTAGATCCTGGAGCAAGAGTGCGACCTCACTACTTGTATGGCTGTATGCCCAGAACTTGTGACACTCATCAGCGTGTGTTTGTGCTTGTTCGGATATCTCAACATTTGTGTGAAGGTGCACATCAAAATTTTCTGCGGTGAGTTTGCAACCTACTGCAACAATCTCAGCGCTTCACAACAGATTAGCTGTGCTGTTTGTTCAAGTGCAGGCACCATATCCCGCTCACCAAGCACCTAAGCGTGCAGAGCTTCTTGGCAAGTGACATTGACATCATGGAATGGCACATACAAGGTCTTCCAAAAGATGAAATGTCCGTTCAGAATGCAATCATAGCATTATCTGCAGAATGCTCGCGCACATTCATAGATCCGCAAGGCCAGGGAACACGCTGGATAAAAAACAAGGAGGCTTCGAATATGCTTGTTGCCTCAACGCTGAATGATGAGCTGTTGCTTCGCCATTTAGAATCAAGTTTGATGTGCGGTTTGCCATTGCTTATCGAGGTGTGTATTTGGTGCCGGACCATTGATTTGTGAAGATAGAATTTTTTTGGGGGGCATGAGAAGCTGTTCTCATCAGGTGGTGTAAAAACCGCGATATGCTCCGTGTAGTCAACATAGAGTGAGCTTCATAGTCCAAATGTCTTCAAGCCAAAGATATACTACACTGTTGTATCGGATTTGCACATTTTTCAGATATGCTGAGAGTTGTGCCTTTGAACGGGATGATTTTTGAAAGGAGAAGACGGCCATCAATGCTTTGGATTCGCACATGTATCACGTGTCGAGTTCAGTTGATTGCTTTATCGTGACAGTGATCATGCACACCTTATGCATACGCAGTTGGTACTGTCTCGGTGCTCGACCGACTTGTATGTCAGGAGCGGGTCAACCCCGCCGAATGAATCTCAGAAGGCTCAAATTTTTGTGTATATGTGGCATGCGGTCATGATCCACACATGAGCAGGGCGTCTGTCACCTTGACAGAAAGTACATAGTAGGACCTAGGAACGGTGAAATGTTACTGTACACACTACGAGAAATTCCATGTACAACTTCTTTCTTCAGAACCGCAGGTCTATGCCAGACCAGTGTTTCAGCATGTTGAATGTGCCAATTGCATGGATGGTACAATATGTCATTGGCATATTGTTTTTTTCGCTGTTCGTGAACAAATGCCTGTAAATTTGGTTTTGACGATGTTATCGCCTTCTTGAATGAAAGGCTTAGGTGGGCTCAGTTTCCATGAGTATTGCTCATGCGTTTGCACAGGATGTTGACGAAAAAGTCGATAGAAGGCTGAGGCATGTGCTCAAGCAAAGTTGTGGGAAACGCGGCTGTGCTGTAAAGGTTAAGTTGGGTTGTCATGAGTACGATATGCTACCTGGGTTCCATCTTTATCTATCCACCAAATTGGCAAACCCGCATTTCTCTCAAGAACACTTTGCATGTTCTGTGGTCATCAACTTCACCGTGACTTTCCCCAGCTTAGAAGAACAGCTTCTTCATAATGTACTCGTCATTGACAAGCCTGAGCTTGAGGAGCTACATCGACACCTTTTGCAGGAGATTTCTGCGAGTACACAAATGACAAAGGTGCTCATCATTTGTTCTGAACCGTGCATGAACTAAGCCACTCAATGTACAGTCAAGTGTACCATGCATATTTGGCTATGCAGCAAGCCTGTAAGCATGAGATGCAAAGCAGATTTGGCTTTGATTACCACAACACAGATAGACCACAAAAAAGCTTTGGACCCTGCCACAACGTTTTACACCATCACTGCGAGAACTCAATTGCAATCGATCAAGTTGCTTCTTGAATGGCATTTTACTGCATGATCGTAGGATCTTCAAGCAATGATAATTAGCTGAATTGCTGGTTGAAAAATTCCATCCATCCAGAAACTGGGAAGTGCTAGCTTCTCATCATAAGCTCGACTCATTGATATCAACAGATAGAGGCTGAACCAATGTCAACTCGAATGACAGCTCTCCAAATGTGGTAGCTATTGATAACTGTGGCGCCCAAAGTGCACTGTAATCACCGAGCTAGATGAATGATGAAACGTTCATTATGGTGACGCTGTTTCTTTAAGGGTGTTTGGTATTTGGGCAGAGGAAGAAAAGTACAAACAGATCACTTTGAAAAACCCGAGCATAGCAAGCATTGCTGACAATCATAAACCAGAGGGCAGGGAAATACGGGAGTGTACAGGAGAATGGAGAAATCTATGGTTCCAAATTGGATCCACTGTTGCTCTTGTTGTATCATAAGTGGTTTGCATCAGATGGATACTGGCAACGCATTTGGGTGAGAATGGAGGGCGCTGCTTGGTACAGGATATGGAAGAGAGCCTTCTGGCAAGACTTTCAGCAGCTAAGGGCAACTTGTTAGACGACACCAGTTTAACTCATGCGCTATTTGAAACGAAGAGTGCGTCTCAAGACGTATGCAAGCGAATGCAAGCTGCAGTTGAGACGCAAGCATCTATAGATCAGGTGTGTATAGTTTCATAATTGTACACCGAAGTGGATTGAGTTCGTCAAGAAGTGTGCGGTCATGATTGGGCGATAAATGGTCTAACAAGAGTGTGAGACATTTGCATGTTGCGATTGGCCTATCGCATCTGCAAACATCTGATTGTTGGTATCAAGTTTGACATTGTATGCAGGCTCGAGAAGAATATCGACCGATCGCCACACGAGGTGCACTGCTGTACTTTTTGGTGGCGGACATGAGCCTTGTGAACAATATGTATCATACTTCTTTATCCCAGCTCTGTTGTGTATTTGAGCAGTCAATTCGCGCATTCAGTGACATCCATGTTCTGGACCGAGTGGGTAAGGTTGTTGAGGAAGTCACACGCTCCTGCCAAAAGTTTGTTGTTCGTGGATTATACCGAAAGCACCACCTACTGTTTGGAATCATGATGGCACTGAAAATGGAAACAGCCAGCAGCATTGTCAATGATCAACAGGTGCGTATATTCAGCCTGTATGCAACAAAGAGCATATTGTGGAGGTGGATGTTATGCGCTTTTCAACAAAGTGCTTGTACCGTTCAGTTTAACCTTGCCTCCTTCAGCCCATGACGCGCAGGGTACAATGCTTATGTCAACCACCCTGGCTAACAGGTGCCACCATGGTTTTCGCAGATGCTTGTACTTGTTCATGGGGGCGGGGCGCTCAATGTTGACGAACATCCCAATCCACTCCCCTGGCTTCCCAACAATCAGTGGTTGAACGTAGTTGCCTTAGGGCGACTGTCGGAGTTTCGCAGCCTAGTTAGCAGCATCACTACAAGCTCGTGCGCTGCGATGTGGGAAAATTGGTTTGTCTCGCAACCAGATCCTCCAACCTGTTTGACACAAACATCATGGTTTCATCATGGCTTGAAGACTGTTGCAGGCTGAACGCACACAATCTGTTTTGTTTTCAGTAAGATTGCTCCAACTTTGTTCTATGGACATCTTCTGTGTGTCTGTAGGAAGCCTCGACATGGTGAACCTGTGTCAATCCTTGACGCAAATTGCCCCTACGTCCTTTGGCGCATAAACAAAAAGCAAACTAGCATTTATGTTGGCAAAGGAAAGGTGTCTGACGAATGACGCTATAAGTGATGCCAGACGCCATCAGTGTTTGTGACTTGACAGCAACACGTGTTATGAACAATGTCGTGTATTCAGCTTGACGAAGTTTTTCTTACATCCAAGCACTTCTGATGAGGTATATATTGTTTGACCACAATGTAGCAGGAGGTAGATTGCATTTAAGCTGGAGTCAACTGCACTGTTCCAGCTACCAGCTCTTCTGAAGTTTTGCTTGATTGTGTATTGAATAGACCTAGCTCATGTGCTTCAAAGTCCATCTAGAACGTCTCCAGTGCTTATGTCGCAACCAACATGGTAGTGCAACAGGCTTAGATGGATTGCATTCCAATATGTGCTTGACGTGTGACATTTCATAGTTGAAATGGGTTCCGTACATTCAAGTTCGCCAAGAATGGCAAGCGTGTGGTACGTGATCACATAAAAAGCTATCTACGTGAGTGACAATTTCGCCAGGTATTTCTGTATTTTTGGGGCCTGCAGGTATGAGTCAGAGGCCCCAGAGCATGAGAGCATTGGAGACTTGGAGCTCACAGAAATGCAGCGTCTACTGTTGGTTCGCTGCTTTAGGCAGGATAGGATCGTTTTTGCTGCCTCAAGGTCTGTCCATGCAGCTTGAGATTTACAATATTTGTGCACGTTGCGCTTGTAGCGCGGATTTATTGCGGGTAATCATCGTACAAGTGATGGAACTCAGCCCAAAGCCCACACCTTTCTCAAAGTAGCAGAGACGCTGCATTCGCAAATTGGCCCGCGCTTCTGCAAATTTCTTTATAAACGACAACTACAGACACATATCAATACCTGGTTGGTCTGATTAATGCCTGAGTAGTCATTTGATTTGACGAAAAATTCAAACTGTACTTTGTGTCATATGTTGCTCCTGTGTGCGCTCAACAATTTAGTCCACAGGATAGGAGAAGAGGGGTGCTGCGATACACGCACTGTAATTTACATATGGTGCAGACGACACGAGTTCTGATGCAAGTGCATGAGAAAAGATCAGCAGATCACCTCTATCAGATTCACGAAATACATCCACTTGTATTCTGTTACAGGTGCTGTAATGTGCGTGTTTAAATGTACGCATGGTATTTCAAGATTTCTTTGGGTGAAGCTGTAGAATATACATCGTGACTCGAGTGGAGTAGGAATTAGTTCAGTGACTCACATGCGATTATGTTTGAACTGAGTACTATTTCCTCTCCCAAGAATCCGTACCGCTTGAGAGGATATTCGTACGCGCTTTGTGTGTTGTTGAGCAACCAAATCATACATCAATTATTACAGTTGCGACTGGTTCCTTTGCAAAATTTTCATAGTAGCGATGCATATTGAGAAACCCATGGAAGTTGTTAATATGCAGGTATGTATCACAGGTTCTGGGACCTGAGTACCTTGACACAGTGTCTTTTGACCTTGCCAGCCTTGTCGAGAAGGAGAGCTCTCCTGCCATACCAATAATGTTCCTCCTTTCACCAGGGGCCGACCCTTCCTCCGACATCGAAGCTTTGGCGAAAAGGAAAAAGCAATCAGTGGTTAGTGTGTCCATGGGCCAAGGTCAGGTACATCACTGTTTGTTTGGTTTGTTTGAAGATTGAAACTGTTATTCCTCTCGCACTGTTGTGCATTTGCAATGTAAGTTCAACATTTTGCAAAAAGTGAATTGATTTTTCACAGTGTGAGCAGGAAACGAAAGCAAGGCGCCTGGTGCAGCAGTCTCGGCAGAAGGGCCACTGGCTTATCCTGCAAAATTGCCATCTGAGTTTTGATTTCATGCGAGAACTCGAAGTGCTTCTGGAGGATGCAGTCTCACCCGCAGTAGAGTGTAGAATCTGGCTGACGGCGGAGCCAGAAGTTAACTTTCCAAAGCGGATGCTTCAAATGAGCATAAAGTTGAGCAATGAACCGCCGTCCGGCTTAAAGGCTAGCCTCTTGAGAAGGTGTGCTTCATGTCCATGCACTATGCACCTTACATAAGCTGAGCTCATGTGTTGCTTGGCTGCCTAACGCGCTTGTACCATGGGGCTGCATGCTTGATGTCCCTTTCCATTTGCCTGTCCTGTATCAAGTTCTGAGCCTGAAGAACTACCTGCTGTTTTCATGGTAAAATCAGCTTTCAATGCATGGAGCATGAAGTATACAGCAGTGCGAGTAGCGCAAGGTGGCCCGCGCTGCTCTTTTCTGTCTACTTTCTGCACTCAATATTGAAGGAACGCTGCACGTATGGTCCAATTGGATGGAGTTGTCCATATGAGTTCAATCAGAGCGATCTTGCAGCTTCAGTTCAGATGCTCCAAAAGCATTTTGATTCGCAAGATAGGACTGTGCTTAAAGGTGGGGGCAGCACCAAACTGAGCGCTTTACGTTTTCTACTGGGTGAGGTGAGCGCAGACGATCTTTCAAATATCTTGATGCTTGAGTTTTCTGTCAAATCGAGTTGTGAACAACAACATATTCGCCTCTGGTGGTGCTTCTGACTTGAAGCACAATGGTTTAGCGCTTTGACTTTGGCATTTTGTCGTCCAATCAAGGTGGGGGAATTTTTTCGCTTGATTTGTCAATCACTGGGATTGCGCATTTTTCCTTGAGCACGATTCTTGATCGAAGCTGTGACGTTAGCTTTGTTCGTGTATGTCACAAGATCATTCGTCTTGCTTGTTTGTGAGGTATGCTCAGAGCACGAGGGTTTGGGCTACACTTTTCTACGCAAGTGTCGTCATCTGTGTGTCCTTCAACTGATGTAAGGACTCGCCATGTCGCATGCGAAATGTGGAAACGTAATTTGCGTCAAGTTCTCAACGGATATTCGCACGAAATTCTTCTGAAAATCTAGCATGTGTTTCCTGCCTGCATGTACGGTTTGATGCTGTAGCTTGACTTTCTGTAATTGCCAATGCAGGTGATTTACGGCGGGCATGTTATGAACATCTTTGATCAGCGCGTTATCAACACCTACTGCAGCATGTATCTGCACGAGGACATGCATGCATCCGCATTCTCATTTGCACCGCCATACGCCAGTGCTGCGAAAGCCTGTGACAAGCTGTCCTTCGAACAGGTGCACAACTTTATCGAGGCGCTCCCGCAGATTGATGATCCGGGGATATTTGGCCTTAATGCCAATGTAGCAGCTGCGCGCAGGTAGGTAGATTTGTGTTTGATATGCAACTTTCCCAAACGTTGACTGTTGTTTTTTGAATTTTAACTCTGATTTACAATGACACACCACACATGTGTCCATTTGTGGTGTCTGCGCTGACCTGTGAGTGTGCGCAGGTTATTGAACACATTCAGCCTGCGTATTTGTTGCACCCTCTCTTGTTTCTTCCCTTGTATGTTTGATTTACATAGTGCTTTCGTTAATATTTGAGACATTGAAGGATGAATGGCCTAGGAGCATTTGACCTCACAAAAAATTCAGCAAAAAGAGCTCACTATTTGGTACATTGCTTTATATATTCCAATGACCGTCAATCCCAGTTGTTCGGACGTGCAACGATAGGCATGCGGTGCTAAAACAGATGATAATAGACGTTGATTCTTATTCTACAGGCTCCTCTTGAACTTACTTGTATGACTCCTGTGCCTGGCTTTCAAGGTTATTGTGTAGCGATGGAGTGAAATATTTACCTTGTTGGCACAGCTTTGTAAACGTTGTGCTGCCATACTGTTATGATATACTCACATTCATTACTCTGTCCCATGTTCGATCTTCAAAACTTGTGCTGCTATCTGGATGTTTTGTTAACGATACTGAATCGATTGAAAGCACCAAGTGATGTGGAAGATTCCTCTCTACATGCGTTTCCAGCTAACCGAATGTGCTGCTTACTGGTGTGCTGATAACTTGTGGCCACTACAATAGACAACCGTATACAAATAGAGAACTACTTGTTCCGCTGGTAAGGATAATTGTTGTATGAGGGTTCAGTAGCAGATATACCATGATGAATACGACAGAATTTTCCACAAGATAATGGTTTTGTTCCTACCCATGTTTCCTCACATTTTTGTCAGTCTGTGCTTGTTTGCGCGCAGTGAGGCTCAGGGAGCTGAGCTGCTGGCTGGAATTCAAGCAATACAGCCTACAGAGGTCTACCAGGGACAGAGCTTATCTCGGGAGCAGGTGGTGTCCAAGCTTGCAAGCGAGCTGATGAAGTCCATGCCGGTTGGATTTGCAGAACAAGACGTCAGGGATGCTGTTTGGAGTCGACTAGGAGGACCTCTGCCGCTCAACATCTTTCTCTTGCAAGAGACAAATCGCTTGCGAGTAAGTGCATAAGCCACTTTATCGAACACCGAACCCTGAACTTGCAGTCGTTTTGCGGTAAGCTTACCTGGATTCTCATGATACACGATTGTCAGAGCTTGGTCAGCTCCGCCAATTGTGCAGCTATGTCAGTACAGTTGGTCCCTGATGCATACAATGTGGAGGCTGTGGGCCCAAACTTCATGTGCTCCATGGTTGCAACACTGTCTTGGTTGGCGTTTCGCCAATGGCACAATTGCGCCCTGTCCCTTGGGCAGGAAGGAGCGGAGCATGTGGCAAAACAAATCGCAGGCTATTCAGATGGTTCCAAATCATTATGGCCACACTTTCTATCACCAACGCATATGTGGGGATATTGTGTGTATGCCTACACCTATGTATATAAGGGACACGACCGATAAGACAGGAAGCCATGTTAACTGAGTCGCGCAAGAAATTTTCTTGCGGTATGCAGTCTTAAACCCTGGTGCCTCAAGTCCAAACGCATATTGCAGGATACAAGGAGGTCAGATGTACAGGAACCTGACTCTTTCCCAAAGGGGGGGGAGCCATGTCAACTTAGTCGCACACCAACGGGGAATCTTCAAAACCTGTGTTTTGACTCCACACCTGTGAAAATGGATCACATCAGAACGTGTCTCGTCACCCCATTGGAGCAAAAACACATGCACACTTCTTGTATTTCATATTCTGTCAGTTGCCAGCGTGAAAGCTCTGTATGTTGCTATACCTGCGAGGATTTGTTCACACAAGGTTCAAACCATATCTGCTTCTTTTGAGTTTTATGAGAAGAACCCTACCCCTCCAGCTGGGAAACCATGTCGACTGCTTAATTCACACAGAGTGCATGTACCAGCTCAAACACAAACATTTCCGCACCAAGCGTGGCCTTTGCAGATATGGGTCTTATGTCCCATGAGCCGGTTGAGATCTCTTCTTTTTTATCGGGCGTTCATTTACCCAACCTTTTCATCATCTGTACCAAGTAATGGTTGTATCCGGGTTCTCTGATGTATGTGCACTTGTGCTACGTGCGCAGCCTCTCGCGTTGCCATGACATTATCATGTGTATGAACTTATGATGTTGTGCAGGCTCTTCTGGAAATTACGAGAAGAGACCTACAAGCCGTTCAGTTGGTTTCAGAAGGTGCAAGTGTAGCCGGCGGATCGTTGCAGAAACTGATGGATGACCTGTATGACGCACGAGTTCCACTGGCGTGGAGCCAGGCATCCTGGAGCTCACCCACGTTGAGGACATGGGCAAATGAGCTCAGCAGAAGAGCTGCGCAGCTCCAGCAATGGACTGATCAGAGGCGTCCCATATCTTTCAGAATTGCTGGGTTTTTCAACCCCAAGGTGATGTGATAGGTGACGCAGTCAAAGACCCAATCGTGCGAGTTGCTTAAGCTGTAAAGAGTGACGTTTGTTATCAAACGTGGTTTGTTTTTCCAAGAAACTAGTCTACACTCCTGTGACGACCCCCAATCGCAGTCGAATCGACGTGTAAAATGATTTCGCTCAGGTAGGACGTGGACAATCTTTCTCCTCTCCCATTGCTCTCTACAGTGCTCAGCGATGTGGTTTATGGTCATATGCTAGATCTCATGTTGCGATCCTTGGCATTCACGTTGTGTGCTGGTAGGTTTGAAAACAAGGCTTGTCAGAACCTGACTGCCATACTCCCGATTCCGCGTTTTGCGGTTTCTTTGCCTTTCGTGGCATTCAAGCCTTTCGATTAAGCTTCTGATTGCTTTTGACACCCCAGCTTTGCCACCAAATCCCTGAAATTCAATTTTTTTTCAATGTTACAATTGCTCTCTGAACGATGGTTTTCGCTTTTTTTTTTTTGTGAACAATGTGTACCTTATCCGTTTGTATGGAGCATAGCGACGCTCTGTGCTGTACCGCCAGTTAATTTGACTTCGACTGTGTCGGATGTTGACCAAGCCACCACTGAAGCTTGCCCCCCTCTAGTGACAAGAGATGACGGAAGCATCTCTGTTTTATTTGGACGATGAGAAGTGACTCGTTCTGCCTCGGTGCTTCGCATGTTGGTGCGAACATCCTGACCTGGTGACAGGTAGGCGCAGCGCCTGTGGCCTGAGTGTAGAACTCCGAACTTTCCGCCAACATACGGGGGCTCATTATTGCTAGGGCAAGGACATTTGTGCACATTGACTAGGGTACAGCTGTGCCCTAACCTGACAGGCCTATGTACAGTTTTGTGGTTGGTTCATGCAAGTTGAGTTGTACTTAGAGTGTGTATTCATACATTCATGGAGAGAACAAGAGGGAGGCATGACCCTTACCCAATGAACGGGAAGCCATTGTGTCGACTGAGTCACTCAGTATGCCCGACCGCTGCACAAGGTATCCTTTAAGATCAGTGTGCCAGGTCAAAGACGTGTCACCTCGATTGAAAGGAGATGCATCACATCATTTTCGTCGGATGCATCTCCTTGCATATCTTGTTGCTGATCTGCGCATACCAATGGAAAGCTCTACATGGTGTTGATTCTCTGAGGATTTGTGTGTGCAGCAGTACCCATAACCATCGTGTAGCAGCATATTGGATTGCAATAGCTGTAATTTTACAGAAAACACGTATGTTTGAAGAATGCTGGATTGAAGCTACCATGCAAATACACATCACATGCTATTTGCGCGTTTGCTCCGCCAACTGTTGGATGGCAACAGCTATTACAATTTGAAGCTCCCACGCAGATGCATATCAAGTTCATATTACGCTTTCGCTCCGCTGCTTTTAGGATGGCTACAGCTTTGAGAGCAATGATTTAGCCAGACTCTTCATGTTGAAGTCTGGCGTTTATGGTGATGTTGAATTGGGGCTCTGTGGGTCAGGAAGGTTGTTGCAGAGTATTTTCGTGCACTGATTGCATGAAAATCTGACCAGCAAACCTTGGACGCTGCGTAGTCCACAGCAAAGTACAATCAATGCACATCGGGAACATGACAGCATACATCAGCATAGAGGATTGTTCGCACACCTCACGTTGTCACGGTTCTGTTTAGGCCTGTGGTAGGATCTGCTTCGATGCTTGAAGATGCCCCTCTTGATGGCAGCTGGATTGAAATGATCTTCAAGTTTAAAGTACTGCAATTCGGTTCGTTGCTGTGCTCAATGTTGGTCAACATGTAAAAGTGCCACATTGTAGCATTACCTGGGACCATGCATGGACAAGCAAATTATCGTCAACATAATCGCCCCCATATGACATGTCTATTCATCATAATTGAACCAAATAGTTTCCCTCGTCATGCGCTGAGGGTTGGCACTCAGTCAATTGGCAGTGATGAATTCAGGTAGCATGTCTGAGCAATGAGCACGATCCAGCTGTGTATGTCTTAGACAATGTCAGACATTTTTTTGTGAGTATGGGTAGTTGTATTTGGTCGAAGGAGAATGTACCTCGCCATCCTCATTAAGACAACTTACTGATCTTAACACGTCCACATGGAACAAGCACAGCTTGTTTTGTTATGCGGCCAGTTGCCGTCCAGTAAGCTTTGCTTGGTGGTGCACCTCCGTGGATTTCTGTACAGTTTTCATCAAGCATGTCTGCTTCATCTTCTTGGATTGAACAACAAATGAATACACTTTCACTTTTGCATATCAATTGATTATAACAATTCAAATAAGCAACCTCCCTGGTGAATTGAATAGTGTTTCCGAATTGCTTCGCTGTACATAATGCATATCTATATTCAGTGCGCCAATGGCTATGCACAGATTCTTGTCTCCAATGCAGCTCATTTTGCTAGGCTTGTAGGACTTCATATTATCATCTGAAGACCAATTGACTGGAATGTGTTCGAATCTCAGGGATTTTTAGCTGCTGTGCATCAAGAAATTGTTCATGCAAACCGGCGCTGGTCAGTGGACTCAAGCGTTCAGGTTTCCTCTGTAACTCAACACAACGCATACAATGTGACCACTCCCCCTGAGGTTGGAGTGTATGTCCATGGGCTATACTTGGAAGGAGCCAATTGGAATGCAGTGGACCGTACTCTTTGCCTCCCAACACCAAAGGTAACTCCGGTTTCGATGTTGTATGAATATACTTGGTTCATTGAGTGTTTATCCCATGCTTGAGTGTTGCACATTTAGGTTGTGCTATACAGTTTGATACAAGAACAAGCTTCAAAACCTGGCACCTTTGTGTGTTTGTGAGATTGTCGAGCCCAATACTATGAGGTGATTAATTTTGGGACATTCAGGCTCATTGCTGCGAGATGCCTGCTCTGCACATCTTTGCTATTGAAGAACAAGAATGTCGGAAAACCAAAGGGTATCGGGGTTTCACGTGTCCAGTGTTTCATGATGACGGGCGTGCTCCTGGATCTTGTGTCTTTGAAGTCGATCTTGAAATGCCCTTAGATACAAATCCTGAATTTTGGATGTTAAAGGGGACTGCCTTATTCATGGCGTAGCTTTTTAAGTGTAGCATAGCTTCCCTTGAATATTGTGCTTTGCAAGACTAGTATGTCATGTACTGCTACACTGTCAAAACAAGGCGTCTTGTCTTTACGTGCTTACGGACGTGAATACGGCAACTAGTGGCTGCACGCCTAGCATACGCGTGGAACTTTGCTCGCCAAAGATTTATGTCGCCAGGCGCACAGCTTTGTGGGGAATTGCACGTATTCGAGGGTTTGTTGCGGTTGTCCCCCTGTGCATGAAGTTCGGATACATTTGTCTGTTGGTGGGGCGTTTCATAGGGAACTTGATACGAGTACACCCCCCCAGCCTATGTACAATTATCACCACAGTGAAAAGCGGTTTCCAAATAACGAATACTACGCGACCGGTGATCGCACCAGAAATCATCATATGGTGTGGACCATAGTGTCGTGGATAAGGTCATTGTGGTTCTCTAGAACATGCAAATGATCTAGGCATGACATGAAGGCATGATACAATGGTCGAAGGCCGGAGCATATCTGAATGTCTGCGAGAGATCTATGAGCACTTCTGGGATGTGTCCAACAGCATGACAAATGTCGATAATATCTCGACATTATTGATCAAATCAAATGTGCATCGCCATAAAACCGGGAGTGGAAGAGAGATTATCCCTCCAGACACAGTCAATGCTCCTACATGGTGCAACAAATGGGGTTTAATAGATGTGATAATTCAGATATGGTGACTATCAGAATGTGAGGGCAGGGTGTGCTAGCGTACACTCAAATGAGGAATATTTTACGTCTACG